>LPNX011074513.1:366056-453720 GCA_001517045.1 Pseudotsuga menziesii
AACAAGACTGCTTTCCAAAGATGGATGAAGGCAGAGGACTTACCTGTGTTGTGAAATTCAAAGTATATGAACAGAATATGGATTGAAATAGGAGAAAGATATGTGTACATTTATGTATGCAGATATGGAGGTTATAAGAAACACAAATTGAATTCTATTTCACTATCAGATCATAAATATGTATAGAGAGTCATTTTTTCTTGGACTCATCGAAGGTAGACAATGTCCATGGCAAGGTTTATTAGGAATGACCACCCACTGGTTTTGGGTCTTCTCCATGTCTCTTATGCTCAGACGACAACAGTTGTGAGTTGGGAATATAGTGTGAAATTATTACAATCACACTGGTAGACAACTCTCTGCACACCAATGACTAACTAAGCAAAGGCTAAATATGTATAGGGAGTCATTTTTTCTTGGACTCATCGAAGGTAGACAATGTCCATGGCAAGGTTTATTAGGAATGACCACCCACTAGTTTTGGGTATTCTCCATGTCTCTTATGCTCAGATGACAATAGTTGTGAGTTGGGAATATAGTGTGAAATTATTACAATCACACTGGTAGACAACTCTCTGCACACCAATGACTAACTAAGCAAAGGCTTTTTTTCAAAAAGATAATATTGTGGCTTTTATTATCCAGAAGATTGAGAATTTTGAGCTTAATGGTTGTCCAAGATTCTAGTACATAAATCATCACTTCTTAATGCCATGCCTGCAATTTTGTTTCAGGTCTCTTCACATTTCTTGTGATCTAAAAGGCCACCAGGGAAGGTTTCCTTCATAAATGATGGGATTTCTTGTGATCTATTGAGCAAATATGCTACAACCTACAATGTGTTTGAGCTACAGATTTTTTGAAATCTGTATCTGGTTTATTTCTAAAAATGGCATCTACATATGATGCAGGGGGTTGATGTGGCTACTGAACATGGCCACATTAGGTAAACCAGATTTACCCAAAACCCTAGCTCAAAGTGGGTTTGTTCCTCTTGTTTTCCAAAAAGTGTAGGCACCCAAAATGTTTTATATTTTGTGTGGAAACAATCTCCATACAAAATCCATTCCAAAAGAGAGTAGGCTTTTTGCAAGGTAGAACACCACCATCTATGGATCTCAAACTCATCAACTCAGATACACATATGTCCATAAATTCTTCTAGATGTTCTTGATTTCTTCTAACTCTCATTTACTCAAAGAGCTTAGGATATACTCCATTGCTAACCTTCTCGTACATATTTTTAGCTATGTTACTGTATGTATGTTATTTAATTTTCATTATGTTGTAATATAAACTATACCTTTGCTTTCCAAATAATATGAGCTTCAGATCTGAAAATCAGAGCTTCAGATCCTCTTGGTGGTCATTCAGTACCGAATGCAGCACCACCACCTGTTATCAAAAAGAAAAAATTTACTTTCAAAAACAGGGATGGAAGACTTGCACAAACTTCTTGGATATTTAAGCACCCTGAATATGTAGCTTTCACTTTCTCAACAATAAAACCAGCGTAGCCATGGGGTTAATGTTATCCAAGAAAATTGTGTCCACATCTTCTCCAACTGTTTCATCCACTGTAAGTTTGCAATAAATGCTTGACTCTGTCTCAAAACCTGAATGACAAGTTTTTATAATTCTGGTGTTTTTTCATCAAATATTACAAAATAAGGAAAAAAATAAAAGAAATAAATTATCCCATTCTCCCTTGCCCTGATATTAAGAACGTATAGATTTTTGGATCCTATCCATGACCCCCGTACAGGTAGCCCATTATGGGGCTTAATGCTGTCAACCAAGCGAAGAACCTTTATGAAAGGTTCACTATTTTTTCATACCTCCTCGACTCCTTCCCAGAAATAATCTTGGTATAGTTGTTTAGCAATATCCTACTTTCTGGCATCTTGCTAAATACTATAGCAACCCACTCATCAGATGTAAACAATCTCTTCATCACCAACTTACAATCGAGGGGGGATTGAAGAGAAATGAAACTGATAGCGAATTGTGTGATGGTTTGTTGCAAGATGCACCAGCTCTCTATATCCTATTAATTTTCTCATTAGGTTTTGATAAAGTGATTTTTTCCAATATCCTAGAGCAGCACCAAATTGACCCAATGGGCAGCACATGGAGATAATTTAAGTTGTCAAGATTATTTCTAGGAGATATTGTTAATTGTTATGCTGGAAATTATTGTATTTATCATGATAATTTTGATATAACATTGACAAATGCAACTTTGATTGGGACATTGAGATATGTGTATTTATACGAAGCATTGTTTTAGTTGTCATTGGAGCATCATGGTTAAATTTTAGATTGTCTTTGTCCTTGTATGCATCTATTTTTTCCTAGGCATTTGACACCAGTTTATTATGCTCAGGGAAATGTACAGTGTGACCTCGTGTTCTTCTAGTGCCATGGAACAGTACTCATCTCTGAACTTGGAACATGACTCATCTCCAAACTTAGAACAGGGATTATCTCAAAACATACCTCCTGGGGCACTTCAGCCCTCAGAACCTATGGAGTCACCGAATACAGGAGATGACAATGATGGAGATCACAAAATCCAGGATAACATTAATCATCATGAAGTAAGATTGGACCTCACTGATGATTTAATTCACATGGTATGTATGCATATGAAGTTTTAGTTCTTACCTGTTTATTCCTTTTGGTCTTTCTGAACTTATTTAGAATTTGCCTGAGTTGATTTGATCAAATTAGTGCATTAGATGTTTTGTCATTCAAAATAACTATTCGGGGACTACTGTTTTGCATATTATTATTATATAACTGATTTTGAATTATAATTAAATGTTCTCTTTTGGGAATTTGTTTTGGAATGGTTCCTACTTGCTATATAACTCAATTCTGAATTATTATCACAGGTCTTCTCTTTTCTGGACCATAAAGCGCTGTGTACAACTGGTCTTATATGCAGGTAGTGGCGTGTTGTAGTGTTCATGACGACTTCTGGAGATGTTTGAATTTTGAGAATTGTCGAATTACTGCAGAGAAAAGTACTTTCCAATTACCTTAGTGGTCTCTAAGTCTGTTGCTACTGGAAACAGATTGTGAATGTTACCAATTGTGCATAGGACTTATATATTTTCTTTCATGGTTCTAGATTTGCATGATGATTTTCTTTGTATCTGCACAGTTGCTCAATTGTGTCGTAGGTATACAAGGGTTGTAGAATTGCATCTTCCAGGTTCTCTTTTGGATAATCCTGTTCGTGAATCATTGTGCTCTCTTAGGTAAGGTTGCCTATTTTATATATACTTGGTATTGTCAAATATATCCCTGTCTCTTTCTCCTCACATAATTTCTTGACATGCAGGAATATTGAGGTGTTAACTATATATCGGGAAACTTTAGGTGATGCATTTTTTGACTTATTGGACGAGTTTCCTGTGTTGAATCGGCTTAATATCACTGAAGCTGATTTAGACAGAGGTGGTAATCAAGAGATACACATTCGTCATTGGTATTTGCGTTATCTTGAGGTTATACGTTGTCGTGCACTTCGAATCATTATCAGTTATATTTGACATAAGATTTGTAGATGTGTTTGTCGAGGAGCTACAAGAATAATGTAAAAAGAAATATTTTATGAATAATGTGCATTTTCCCACCACTGGAAACCTTGTCTGAGTTGGAAGAAAGGAGAGACTCTGATTGACTCATCCCCTCCACAAAGTAGTTTGGGTAGTTGAAGGAGCTGGACTCTACAGTAGTTGAATAGTTAGGTGCTTGGGAAATTGAACAATTACTATATATATATATATATATATATATATATATTTTAAACCTATACAGAGCATCGCTATAGCGACGGCCTGCCGCGGAACTTTGCATTTAAAAAAAAAAACTTATACAGGGTGTGGATACAGCGACGAACACGCATGGATATAGCGACGGCCTGCCGTGGAACTTTTCCAAGTCTGACCGTCACAGGTATAGCATCCAAATAAATATATAACATTGTCGCTGTATCCACGACAAATTAGGGGTCGTCGCTATTGCGACGAGAAAAGTGCCACGACAAAAAAAACACTTAGACGTGGCAATATCCACGCTTATCTGTGGATATTGCCACGTTTTTGCCATGGCAAAATTGATCACTTGTACTAGTGATGTTCCTTCACCTCGTTTAATGAGTTTCAAGGGACACACGAAATCGACAATCTAGTCACATTTAAGGACTTAGACCAGGGCTTGAATATAACTCTACATCTTTCCCGTAAAGTTTCAACGAGTCTGAAAAAGTAAACTCATGACCTGCTTACCATTTTTAATGATCTCGAAGGAGAGTAGAAAGAATTCTCTAAATGCGAGGAGAAAAGTGTTAGAGGCAGGCGATACTAGTTCCAAGTGCTAGGAAAAAACCTAAGCATAGTGCAAGGAACATTAGCAATATAAGGACACTCGAGGGAGATCTCCTCAACGTAAAGGTTGTCGATTTGTATTGGAAAATGATAAAAAGTTGAGTGGTGATGAGAGTAGAGATGAGGTTCTTATACAATGAGCTGAAAGTATGGAAGCCAACATCATGCTCATAAGCACAAGCAGGGTACATGTGGATGCAATTACACGTTGAACAACAAAGTGATACCAATAAGTAGTTGTGAATCCAACTAAAAATCCTGTCTCCAAGAAACAACAACATCAAGATCATATTCAGAAGAAAATATCTGATACAGGTCACTTTGGTAGAAAAAATTACAACTTTGGAATCTTCTATAAAAGGTATAGTTGAGGAAAAATCAACTGAAGAAGAATCTATAGTGCCAAGGCCCGAGAATTTATAATCAATAAGATCAACCTCAGAAAGAGAGATAAAGTTTACAGGGGTGATAGAGTCTATAGGAACAAACTCATAATCATAGGAGTAAGAAATTATACTAGAAATATAAAACACATCAAGATCACTGACTTGATGTTCAAAGGGAGAGTCCAAAAACTAAACAATGAAATCATAATAGGATTGATCCTTAGACGGATCAGACTCAACAAATAAGTCAGAGTTGGAATTAACCACAACTAAGTCAACATCCAAAAGAATGTCTAATTGTATAAAAGACTCTAGGAATACTTCGCCCAATGGAAGGAGACCATCCCATATAAGAAACATGTCTAAACTTTCAGTTGGATCAATAGGGTGGAGAGTAGGCTTCAAATTCCCCATTGGGTAATACATCGGTTGAACTATTGGGACCAAGTCCCAATAAGGTAAACATGAACCTAGAGGTTTATTCTCAGTAGCAATCTAGCATGAAGGATAAGAGGCCACATAATTCACCTGTGGTGAGGTAGTGTCTACTGTAACACTAGGAATTAACAAAGGAAAGACTTGTTATATAGTCAGGTGAGTAGGAGTATCAAGAAATGAGAGTTGATTAACAGTGACAATCCTTTCGTTATGAGAGAAATACATCACATGAAAGAGTGTGGAGACCACATCTTTCATAACATATATGTAATCACGCCCAAGGAGAATATTAAAGTCCAAGTGATCCTCAATAACCATGAAATCAACTAAGACAATATTCCCACTCACAGTAACATGTACTTGAGTAAGAATTCCCATAGCTTGACTAGTTCTTTTATCAAAATCCAACTATCGATCATCAGTTAACATAAGGCTAGGAGATGCCACGTCTCTCCATGCACATGCATATAAAATAGTAATAGAGGCTCCTTCATCTACAATACAATGAGAAAGCATGTAGTGTTCTACTTGAACCTTTATCTAGAAAGGTGCAACCGAAGGAAGGGGTGGCTCAACTAGGCTATCCCAATTAAAGGAAGCAATCTATGGGCTTGGTGGGATTTCATTTGAAGCAAGGTTAGTTCCCCCTTATTCAAAAATTTCTGAGCTCGCAGTGAATAAAATGTGACTAGTAGACACTTCACTATCCAAGGGAAGAGTGGGATTGATCAAAGAAGGCATCAATTCAACCACTTGATGAATTTCACTCTCCGAATGAAGAGTGGGATCGATCAAAGATAACAATGGTTCAATCAATTGGTAAAGGTAACTCTTCGAAGGAAGAGTGGGGTGAACCAAATATTGAATTGGTTCGAATGCTTGATCAATTGAAGGTTGAAGTGGATGTTGATAAATTTCAAGTTGTTCAGATACAGGATGTTCTTGTAACCATACTCTTTGTAACTCTGCAATGGTACGGCATTGGTGGGTAAGGTGGTATCCCTCAAAAATCCCACAAGGGAAATTAGGCTTGTGTTTTTAATGGTTAGTCTTCTAAATGGTGTCAACATGACTCACATTGGTTTACTGTTTGCCCCCAACATGACCTCCAAAGGCAGGGTGGTTAGGTCCAATGTGACTAGCATAGGTTGGTTGTTTCCCCCCCAGCATGGCCTCCAGAGTCTGGGTGGTTAAGGTCAACTTGACTTGTAGAGGTTGAGTGGGTGTCCCCAGCATGACCTACAGAGGCTTAGTGAATATGTCCAACATGACCTGCAGAGGTTGGATGGGTTCCACCAGCATGAACTACAAAGGCTGAGTGGTTAGGATCAACATGAATTGTAGAGGTTGAGTGTGTGCCCCTAGCATGACTTCTAGAGGCTGGTTCTAGTGGATCCAAATGACTTGAAAAGGCTGGATTAGTCCCCCCAACATGACCTACACAACCTGGATATTTATGATCAACATGAATTGCAGAGGTTGAAAGGGTGAACCCAGCATGACCTGCATAGGCTAGGTGACTAGATCCAACATAACCTGCAGAGGTTGGATGGGTGCCTCCTTGCTTTCGTTTCTTCTTCCTATTCTTGCTTTTTTTACTCCTTTTAGACTCTAGGTTACTAATATCAAAACTTTTACCACATGAGGTAGAAGGAGGAGGAGAGGATACTACAGGTGAAGGGGAGAAACTGTTTTGATTCCCTTGATATAAGGTTGTTGCTTGTGAAGCATCAGGAGCATTCAGGACAGTTGGATTGGAAGAAAACCAAATCGGTAGCCCTAGGGTGAATCTAGGGAGATTCAAAGAGGCCATCAAAGGAACACCAACATTCCCAGTGATATGAAATGTACAAGAAGCCCCTAGAATGGGTCTCCTGATTAGTGTTTGTAGGGGTACTAGCCATAATTTTGGACAAGAAGACAAGGTCTTTGGCCAACTGGAAACCAACATTATGAAGAACACACCACTAGTATAAAATACCTAAGTATCAAAATAGGAAAACAAAGGTACCTTATAGAGGAAAATATGGGGTGATTAGGGCCCAAAACAAACTAGTGAAGGTCGGAGAGTAGTTACTTGGTGTCTCATTATGAGTTTTCTGGCTGCAAGAATTTGAATAACCAAACCGCCCTCCCAAATTTTCAACCGAGGTTACCTCCCAATTCTACCCTAGGTATAGTGGAAATAACCTTCCACCATAACGTGTGTAGAGTGCTAGTAGAAAAGATACTAAGGCTACCAAAATCGCAAAGCAAGTCCGATGGAACAATATTCAATCCAGCTGATGCACATGGGAAGGGAAGTTAATCCTGAAACCTAAACAATACCAGGAACCACACGGGGCCAGAAAGAGGCACTGAGTAAGTCCCAAAACGTGCAACAAATCTAGTGTATTCTCTATTAAGTATAGGAGGGGTATCTCCATAGTTCGGTATCAGACGATCTCGTGCTTGACTCCCATGTTAGAGGATCTTTCTGGTGGCTTACTTTGTGAAGTTGGATTTCCTAAACGATAGGCCACTATGTTTGATTTTAGATTTTTGGGCAGTTAAAATGTCGTTAACCCAAAACACTAGCCTAGACTAGTGTGTGCCGTCCCTACAAACAAAGAGTTACTAATATATTTTAGATATTAAACATTCTTTTAAGGTTGCTGATTACTCAAAGGGTGGTGGAGGTGAAACCAATGGTGTTTGACTCGACAGTAGAAAACTATGACTAAACAAAAGAGAAATTGAAATGCAAAAGCAAACTACTTCTATTTCTTTTTCAAACTCAAAATTGAAATCCACGAAAGAATAACTTATTTTTATTTTTTTAGGAACAAAAACATGCAATGCATTTAAGACTAAACCCTAATCTACATGCATATAAAGAAACTATATGGTCTTTTTAATTTTTTCTTTTATGAATGCAAAAGAAAAAAACTTACAAACTAATGCATGGAAAGTAATGTACGCAAAGCAAATAGACTTCTGGTCTATACCCCACTAACAAACCCTAGGGTACCCTAAAGTTGGATATAACCTCACTAGGAAGGAAAATTTGCAAAAGAAGACAAACCAACCACTTTGGAATGAAGATATTAAACAATAATATTGAAACAAATATGGGTCAAGAAGCTCCAAGGTTCAGTTTATACCTGCAATCAGAGGCTGCTCAACACCTTCCCCAACAAGGTCAAGACAAAGAAGGAGGTGGGGCAGGGGGGTAAGCAACAAAACCAATTTAAGGACTTGAAAAGGACTTACAAACTAGATAAAAATAAATCAAAATAGATGACACTAAATCCCTAGGTCCATGCACATACAGAGGACATTAAAAGACCCCTCAAAAAGCCCTCAAATACTAAAAAAACAAAAAACTTGATGAAAAAACCAATTATAGAGGCCATTTGCAAGTTTCCTTAGGGAATTTTGTGAATGAATACAAGGTTTCATGAAGCCAGGGTCACAAATGCACTCATAATTCACAAGTGTTCAATGCAAAAGCTGTGAATGGGTGGCAAACAACTCAAAAAAGGTAAAAAAATGTCCTAGAAAGGAAGAGGAGGTGTCCTAACATGTATAAGAGTTTCTCTTAACTTGTAAGAATAAATTGAAACCTTAAATACACTGGAAATAAGTCAATGAAACCCAAAAACAAACAAGGATTCCCCAGTGGAGTCACCAGTTCTATTTTAGACAAAAATGTTCCTATGGCTGGGGGTTAAGAGCTCACCAACATACTAGGGTTAAGAGATTGATGTACAATGTTTTGCAAGTAAACATAAGAAAATTTCATATGTAATAAAGGCTTGTACCTGATTCATAGAAGGTTGATCCAATATTTTCTTTATCCCTCATCCTAATCCTCTTTCTCTAAGAGACCTGCAAAACAAGTTATACCTTCCTCAAACAAAATTAACTATATGAAAGGATATTATGTTCAATGAAACATGAAAACCTAATATGATAAGCATCATCATATAATCATAAAAAGAGATTCAAAAACAATTAGACATTGATTTGTAAAGGGAATAACATCAAATATTTATTGATCATGGAAGAAGTACAAAATGGTTTACCTTCTCCTCAAGCTATGTCGGCTATTATGGGCAGACCCGGGTTTACTATATTTAACCAACAACACCCCTAGCTCACTGGCCCTTTCGACGACAGAGTGCGTAGCGGCCTGAAGTCTCACCCGAAGTGATTCTAATGGGTTGGCCAAGGACTCAAGTGTCTTGGACCAGGTTCTGTGGCGGTCCTACTTGCGACTCGCAGCTCTTTTAACTGCGAGGTCTCTTTCTCTGCACGTCGCGCGACTCCTCTGCTCGTGTCGTGCGATCTTCTCGTCTCGTAGCTCTTCTAGCCATGAGATATCCCTTCTAATACCGTGCGGTCCCTTTCCACGTCGTGCACTTCCACTGACTCGCGATGACTCCAGCCTTATTGCATCGTCTCGTACCAGGCGACACGTAACTTCCTCCCAACGCTAAGCCCTTAACCTACGGTATCGTGCACCGTAGCTCCTCTACCGGTGCGGTATCGTCTCCCGTGTGATATCCTACTCCCGTGGATCAGCGCACTTAGCGTGGTTCGTGTCGACTTGCAAGGCTCAATATGATAGGATGTTTAACACTGCGACTAGTGACTGTTCAAGCAAAGCATAAATGAACCCACATAAAACATGCCAGAGACTTCAACTTATGTTTTCCCTTCTATATTGCTATAAACTATTTAATGCATTCATTCATTATACTGTAAGCAAAGTCCATGAAATAACTGATAAATATACACGTAAACATAACACATAAGTCAATCACATAACACTCAATTTTAATGTGGTTCACCTCCAGGATGGAAGTTACGTCCACAGAACTGTGTTTTTATTATAGCTCAGGGGAAGGTAAAACACAGTTCTGCTGCACCGCATATGCAGCTCAAGATCTTCTCTCTTAGATCTCTTTTCTCCTCTATATTGCTCTCCTACAATATACTCTTCCCTCTCTGTCAATCCTTGCGGATCGTTACATGCATGCTCTCTAGGCCAGCTACTGGTTACAGTAAGATTGCTACCGCTAACAACAGAACCAGAGCTTGGCTTTTACAACAGACTACCGATCTACAAAATAACTAACAGGTGAACGAACTGACCAACTAACCAACCAACCAACCCTTTTATAATACAAAAGATATCCCTTTATAGGCAGCCCGAAGGTCTTACCATTACAACACTGTGGGCCTGTCCCAACAGTAACCCAAACCCTAATTAGTGACAGTCGGCCATATCTATACTTGAGGTAGCCGCTTTCCGTCACACCATAGATCTCTGCAGTCTTCCATGCTTCCCGGCGCTGATCATGGGTACTGTGCACCACTTCGCTTTTTTATCCTTCATCTTCAATGCTTCAGCCTCATTGCTCCTTTTCCTTTATGAGGGTCTCTGAGCCCTCCTATCTTCCACCACTGCCTTCAATGCAGTGGGTGAGCTCTCTCTTCTCATCCGCTCAGGTACCATTTCCTTTCTTGACTTTTCTATCTTAAAAGTCATGGTTTTCGGCTCTGCTCTGTAGCTGGAAACGTGCTACGGCGTCGTAGCTCTATCTTATCTTCTCTCCGCCAAAACTGTCTTTCTGCTAAACTGGCAGCTTCTTCTGTAGCTGTGGGACCTTGCTCCAACAAGCTAGGCACCTCACAAAACCTTGATCTAGATCTATTGCTTCTCTTCTACAACACAGAAAGATGGAATCTAGGAAAAGGTAAGGGGCATGAGAGTCCCAATTCTAGCAGAATAACAATACAAAAGTCAATTCCCCATTGTGGACCTCTCTCCCTCTCTTATATACTTTTCTGAAGAGTAAGGATTGAATAGGGATCAATTATAACTGCTAGATCAGTTCAAAAACCACCCAAACCACTCCTAATTCAATAATTTTCATATTTTTGACCAATATAGGAGAAGTGTTTTTTTAGTGACTTTCATGAAGTGTCGTCATGGAAGTGTCGACATGCGACGAAAACATGGGAAAGTGGTAACAGGACGAGCTGTGTCATTTAGGCTATATAAGATGCCCCCTAATGTATGAGGTTAGAGGAGAAGACAATAGATAAAATACATTATAAAAAGGAAAAAATTGAGTATGGATTCGACGAGATAGAGAATCCAAGATCATAGGCTTGAACGAAGGTACCTGAAAGAGAGATAAATGTCAGAAAAATATCATCTCTGTGACATACATTTCCATATACAAATGATCTCCATAAAGATACAGGAGGATCCAACATGTGTATAACTGATGTAACTATCAAGGCTGCATAATATGCAAAAAGGTTCCATATCAAATCTAAAGGATTCATAGCCACAAATGAACAAGGTGGAACCATGCTCAATAATTGATCATAGCCACAAGAATACAAGGTGGATATATGTCTCAACAAATGTCATATGAAGTGTCGCAATGTATTGTACAACTCAGGCAATATCAAAATAGTACGATGCTACTGTCGGCCCATGGTCTTTAATCCAAATTGACCAAAGGTATGAATCCTAACCATGTGAGTAAAGGATCTAAAGTTGAACATGGAGGAAATCGTTTGATTACTGGTTATTGATGAGGACCATTAACAAACACGAGGGAAACCACCATTAATGAAAGTGGTCCCCAAGGTACCTAGTACATTCTAAAAAAGTGTGAATAAATGGTCTTGAATTCGAACACCTGAAGAATCCATCGAGTATGAGACATTAATGTATTCCAACTACCTAATAGTAAGGAAAATTGCCACTGATGACTGCAATCCCCAAGGTACTGTCATAAAATCTAAATCTCATTCCCAGAGCAAGATGTGTTAAAGTTGATAGGAAGAGATCCATTGGAAGGAAGGAATTAAGAAATCCTTCATCATCCAACATGAGGTAAGTCAAAAAATGATTTAATCTGGAACTGTTACAAAATTTTACAGCAAGGACTAATGAACACTTAATGAAATGAACTGATACCAGGGAGTGGCCGACACAAAAGGTTAAGGAAACTGCAGAATGGCTGACAAAGGTTTATCCTTGAACCATAAGCATGACACAATAGTAACCTAGGAAAATTTTTGACTCAAAAGGGACACCAATACAAATCTGCATTGTAGGAGACATTGACAAATTCCTGATATAATTGGAAAAGGAGATAACTAGAGGAGTCAAACTCTGAATCGGGATAAGGTCAAAAACTAGAACCCAACTATTGATAGACTCAAAACTAGTGCTTTGTTGAAACTGACAAGACTTGCTTCCATGACGTAAAATACATTTGAATTAACTTCCCTTTCCCTCTTTCTTGTTAAGGTTTAACAAGTATAAGAAATAAAACTCAAGACTTTGTTCATTGTTGGCAAGCTCTAGGAAGAGAGAGAACAATGATTGATAAAGCACTAATTCATGGATTTTATGATCCCAAATTAGTGGATGCTCGATGACGGTGTTTTCATGGTTTTGAGATTCTGAAAACACCAAAGAAGACACTAGGAGGGAAATTTTTTGTAAGTTTAGTCTCCTAAGTCTGAAAAAGCATAAAACGATCCAGAGGAGAACTCTCTTAGCTTAGGAGAACTAAGGTATGCCTTTTTCACAGCTAGTTGACAAGGTTCGAAAAATGGGTAAACTATCACATGATCAATGTGTTGAGGCCCGGAAATTCGCAGGCAACAACAGTAAGGGATTCTCCCCAGTCAACATTCCCAACTAGCCCATGATTGTTTGGAATGGGGAATTCGTCCGGTTTGCGGTCCGGCTACTGTAGGTCAAAGTAACAAAAACAAATGCTTTACCGGTTGCGGCCTGGTCCACCGTGTATTTTTGTATTTTTTGACTTAATGTATGATATGCAAGTGCCTAATTAACCATGCAGGGCGATAAGATACAAGGAGAAGTCACAACGTGATGCATAGGTTCTTACCCTCGTCTTAGCATTCACAAGCATCTAAATCACATACAACAAGAAATTAAAAATAACTACCTAAACTATCCCTAAGGAGCAGGATTATCATTCATTGGTGAGTGATATATTTTGTACATGCATAATGAAAAGTTACAGATAGCTGACACTTCTTTCAAGACACATGAACAATTGCATAATTTTCTACAACCAGTTAGCCAATTGTTTTATGAACAACATTCATTACTCACAGTGGAAAACATCACAGAATATACTGAAAAGAATTCAACAAGAACATAGGTTCAGGAAGTTAAACACTCTCACAGTTAATGAAACACAGCTGAAAATGAAATAGTTCCCCTTCAACATTATTTATTTAATCACATTGATACCTTCCACGGTTCGCTTTCTCCAGCAGGAAAAAGTTGCAGTTTCTGATTGTAAAACGAAATAGTTCCTCTTACAAGCAAATGGTTTACCAGTTTTTCCAGGGAAAAAGTCCCTTCTAAATCCTATTTTTACAATATTTAAACTACATAGTAGGTAGTTTGGGCTGCCCCCAAACGTGTGACTTTCCAGTCCCTCGAACGTTCTAGATTCTTCTAAGCGTTCATCAACTGCTGAGTAACTGATAGATCTTTTGGTTCAATCTCTTTGTTGCCATTCATGTTTTCTTTTCTTTTGCTTGTCCTTCTGGCCACGGTTCAACCCGCGCCAAAATGCTCAGCTATGCCTTCGCGCCACTGTAGTCCAACCAATCCCTTGAGTTCATATGCAAATAAACAGGAATGCATCATTCATTGGATTTCCATTACAAAACAAAGCAGCATATTATACTACTGAAACAGCTAGTCCACAAAAGAAGACTAGGTGCACCATTGTCATTTTACAAGTACCGACCACACTACCTCGTCCTCCCATAGGCTTGACAAGCATCACTATCAACGGGAAACTTACTGGCGGATCAAACAATACTAACGTCGAAAGGGTAGACCACTCTGCAGGTGGGAAAAGTTATTAATCGGACGCCGAAAAGATATTAACATCAGACGCTACACGGCTTTCCCAGCCGCAACGACGAAAGAGACAAGGGCTGAAGACATGCGATGAGGGTAGGAAAAGCTTTAAATCGGAAGTCAGAAAGTTTTGGACATTGGAAGCCAAATGACTTTCCCAGCTGCAACGGTGGAAGAGTAAAGGCTACGGGAAAGCGATTGAAGACCAATACGTATCGGCAGTCGGAGCGATTTGGACTTTGGGTGCTAAACCGCTTTGGGAGCTGCAACGGCAGAAGCGAAAAGGTTTCGGCTTCCGATCAAACAAAATACACCCGATCAAATAGAAAAAACTAAGTGTTGAGACAACATTAAAACCCAGCGGTGGTAAACCTGTTTTACTTTTGCGACAGTAGCTCTCAAAGAATAATTAAGTCCAATTCATCTTCAACTAGCAAAGCACATCATATTTGCGACTCACTACAGAAATCAAATGCAAGTACTTTTGAAACAGGCTGGAAATCAATCTTTGAACTCATTCGAAAATAAAGCGTGCCCAAAAGGTCCAAGGATCCAACGATTAAACAACTCTAAATTATGAGGAGGGGACCAAAATTTTAAGAAATTTGGGGAGAACAGTTGCAGCCGCAACAATTGGCGATTACCTAGTGAACCTAGATCTTTGGGCATTTATTCTTTGAATGGCAGACTGTGTACAACCAATGCTTCTATTGAATTCTTCCAGCTATCTGGATTTCTCAAATGATGGAAGTGTGTACCTTTAATCATTGATGACAATCCAATTTGGGGAGAGTGGAAACCAATATTTTCAAGTCTAGATAACTCTGTCGAGGCCAGAGGATGGGTTTCATTATTACTTTTATCTTCAGGTAGCTGACAACTTGGACACCACAGGATTGAAGCATATGGTAAACAAACATATTCGTTTGTTCCTCATTCCCATGCCACTTCAACATCTTTTGTGCTTTTGGACTTTTGTCCCTTTTCATATGAGTTCTTCTGCATGCCTTTCTTACTGAATTTTATTTCAGGATCCTCTATCCCATAGTGTCCTTTTGTGTGAGTGGTGTGTTTCATGTTTCAACTCACACACAAAGAGGATCTTCTGGCAATTTAGTACTTATGATTCGACATCTTCTTTGATGTATGATGCTTTCATAGGAGTTTTTTTTTTTTACTCTTTATTTGCCTTTTGGCATTCGTTTCTTGGCATGGGATCATTTATTTTTAATATACTGTTCACCTTTCTCCTTTCCATGGGTCCTCTGCTGTCACTCCTTAGAAAATTTTAAGCGTGACGTGGATGGAGCCTCAACATAGTATTCCAGACTCTTCGAATCCAGTTTATTTCACAGGGTTTAAGCAGGACTTCAATGCACACCGAACTTATTCAAGAAAACTGCTAAACTGGAAGAAATTCTTTTAGCAACACACAGTCTGAAACCCAAGAATGTTCATCATTCCCAAACATTTTTATTTTCTCCATGTGACTGTGGGTTCGTTTCCTTTATTGGAATCAAGAAAATCAAACTAAAACAAATTGAAAAACATGACTCAAAAATAGCTAGATAGATTATTTATATACAAAACAGAAGAACTCAAAGGAACTCAGGAAAAATAAGGCTTGAGAACCAAACCATTTACTGGTAAGTTCTCTTCCCACCCCTGTAGATCTTGCAACTTATAAGTAGAAGGGCCAAGCTTTGCCGCAATTTGAAAAGGGCCTACCCACAACTGCTGGAATTTAGTGTGCTTTCCTTTCTCATCATGGGGGTGATTCCATTTGAGGACTAAGTCTCCTACTTCAAAGTCTTTTGTTCCAGCTTTATGTTTGTCGAACCATCTCTTAACTAACTCTTGCTGTTGTTTAAAGCATTCTCTGGCTTTAGATCTAGCTTCTTCTGCTTTCAGGAGATTATATATTCTTATTTGCAAGACTTCATCATCCGACCCTCTAGACTCTTGAGCTAGTATGGAAGATGGTAGCATGATATTGGGAGGAAGGATGGCTTCTTTACCATAGACAAGGGTATATGGAGACACTCCATTCGCAGACTTGGGGGTGACTCTATCAGCCCAAAGGGCATTTGGTAATGCTGAGTGCCAACTCCTCTGGTTTTCTACCACAGTCTTCTTTAAAATTCTAATTAGATTTTTGTTAGAGGATTCAGCCAGGCCATTTCCTTGTGGATAATAATTAGCAGAATAATGCAATTTTATCCCTTTATCATGAGCAAAATTAGTTAATTTAATTGATGAGAAGTACTTATCATTATCAAAAACTAACGAAATTGGAACTCCAAACCTGGTCATGATATGATCTTGCAGGAAGCTGATGACCTCGTCTTCATTTATCTTGCGCAGCGGGATAGCTTCGACCCAGCGAGTAAAATAATCAGTCGCGGTCAGAATGTATTTGTGTTGGAGGGAAGAATTTGGTTTTATTTCTCCAATGATATCTAATCCCCATTGCTCGAATGGTTCTGTGATCATCACAGGCTTTAGGGGTGCTGCTGCTCTAGGCTGTCTCCCACTACACCTTTGGCAAATATCACATCTCCTGACATGGGCGTGTGCATCTTTGAAGAGTGTAGGCCAATAGTAACCAGATCTGAGGATTTTGTGGGCTGTAATATCTCCTGAATAATGTCCCCCAGCAGGCCTGTCATGTAGATCTGTCATTACTTTATTTGCATCGTCCTTTTCTAAGCATCTCAGGAGAACTCCGTCATAATTTTTCCTGAATAATACTCCTTCAACAATCTGATAGGAAGCTGATTTAAGATGCAGTGCTCTTCTTTGCTTAGAATTCCAATGTTTTGGTAGTAGCCCAGCCTGTAGGTAATGCACGAGGTCTCTATACCAAGATTCAGGAGCTGTAAACAAAGGACATACATCCATTAAATGTAATTCGGCCTCATTCTCCCAGGCTTGCTCTTCATTGTTCCCACTTTCAGTCATCAATTTGCACAACCCTTGACCTTTAACTATAGAGGCTGGCTTGAATTCAAGGTCGTACTCTTGAAGAGCTGTTACCCAGTTGCCCCTTCTTTCTCCTAACTCCTTCTGTATAAGAAGGGACCTTACACCTGGGTAGGGGACTATTACTTTGGTTCGATTTTTTAAAATATAAGGCCTAAATTGCTTAACTGCTTTAAATACTGCATAAGCTTGCTTATCAATGGCTGGGTAATTTAATTCAGCCCCTTGTAGACCAATGCTCATGAAAGATATTGGGAATTCATCCCCCCCATCTTCCCTTTGCGTAAGCACAGCTGCTAGTGAATCATCAGATGCAAAGGTATACAGAATAAAGTCTTTATCAAAATTAGGGCTTTTCAGGGAGGGTGCATGTGCAGCAGCAGTTTTAATTTTGCTGAAAGCGTCCTTCTCAATCTCAGTCCACTTGAATTGTGCATTTTGTTTCACCATCTGCTGTAGCGGCTTAACAATCTGAGTGGAATCAGGGACAAATCTTCGCACGAAGTTTATAGTTCCCATAAAAGATTGCATCCCATTTTTATTATGGGGAAAGGGGTTTTGTTCAATGGCCTGAATTATTTCTGAATCTATAGAAATTCCCTCCTTCGACACTATGTGACCAAGCAGCTTACCCTCCATAATAGAAAACACACTTTTTTGGGGATTTAGCGAGATGCCATATTTCCGACAGCGTTTGAAAATTTGCCTTAAGTGAAATGCGTGTTCTCCTCTTCTCTTCAAGAATATTGTAATATCGTAAAGGTATACTACAGCACTACGGCCAATCAATCCGTGGAAAGCTATGTCCATAGCCCTCTGAAACGTCGCTCCAGCATTTATAAGCCCAAAAGGAATCCTTCTATAGGCAAAGGTTCCCCATTTGGTCCTGAACGTTGTCTTTAATTTGTCTTCTTCGGCTACTAATACTTGATTGTAGCCAGAGAAACCGTCTAATAACAAAAACAGTTCAGAGCCTGAAACCATTTGTAGCAGTTGCTCCATGGGTGGAACATGATAGTTATCTTTTTCTGATGCACGGTTTAGGTTCCTGAAATCCATGTAGAGTCTGATTTCTCTAGACTTTTTCCTTAATGGTACCAGATTTGATACCCACTCAGAGTGTCTGACCTTAAAAATGATTCTAGCATCCAATAGTTTCTTCACTTCACTCTGAATCAGCAGTTCCAATTTTGGATGCATTTTTCTTAACGATTGCTGATATGGCTTGACACGTGCTTTAATGGGGACGACATGCTTGATGATGCTGGTGTCGTATGTTTTCAAATCTTTGTATGTCCATGTGAAAACATCTTTATATTGTTTAAACAGACTGATGAACTTGTCTCTTTCTGCTGGTGAACAACTTTTGCCGAGATTCACAAATTTGGGATTCGTCTTAGTCCCTAAATTTATCAGCTCAAATTGTAGAGATGAGCTATTGGTCTTCACGTTGGCTGGTCTTCTGAACTTTTCATTCAAATCGAACATATTTTCTAATGTTCTGACACCTTTAGGAATGAAATTGTCATATTTCATCTCGGCATGATGTTCCTCATCGTCTATGATCGCTCCCTTAAACACCTCGTCATTCGTTAAACATTCTATAATCTACTGGTCATCATCGGACACTCGTAGGTTCATAATCATATCAGGTACAGAAGGCCTGAAACGTAATTCAACAGAGCATCGATTATTAGTGGGTACCAACCTAGCGGCTGATGTGGCCATTAGGTCAGCTGCTGCGTTTTTAAGCCTTGGAATTGAAATAATATTGAATGCATTAAAACATTTAATCAAATCCCATACCTCATTCTGGTAAGCCTTTAAGTGAGGAGAAACACAATGTATTTGATTCTGGATTTGTTTCACAATAATTTCAGAATCCCCAAAAACTTTTAGATTACTTACCTTTAATTCAATCGCTTTCCTCAAACCCTGCACCAGCGCTTCGTACTCAGCTGTATTGTTAGTACACTCAAACTCTAATCTACATGAAAGAAAATTTTTATTCTTCTGGGGGTCGATCATGACATAGACAGCCCCTGACCCTTCTAATGTCTTAGAGCCATCAAAAAACAAAGTCCAAAAATCACTAACTACTGAAGGTGAATCTATTCCTACTGCTAATCTTACTATATTACAGTCAATCTCATCAGCCTGTGAGAATCGAAGGAGATCAGGCTAGGTGTCAGATGTGTTGCTGGCTTCTTCTGCTTGGTAATTTCCTGGTTCCAACTCAATAAAATAGTTTCCCAAAACAGAATCCACTGGTTCATTCTTCTCATTTAGTCGAGTAACATTGTATTTCATGTGAGGTTCTCTCAGAATATTAATCTGGTTCGGACTCCCTTTGTATGGAAACCAAAGATGCGACCAATCTGAGGTGAAATATCCATTTAATTTGGCTGACCAATCTCTGCTCAGGACAAGACCGTAAGCATCTGGTATATCAACCACCACGATGTTAATAACTTGGCATACTTTGTCATTAGATGCCAGACGGACTAGGACATCTTCCATCTCATCGATTACCTTTACATCCATTCTGTCCAATTGGATCACCCTCCATGTGGATGGCTTAGGCTGCCCATTGATATTTTTACAGACTGATATGGGCATAACATTAACCGACGCCCCTGAGTCTACCAAGCAATTATGTACATTATGATTGAAAATTTCAAACGTGAGGAGGAAAGGTGGATGTTTTCCTTTAGAATTACCTCCAACGCTGGTTTCTCCAATTTCTTCTTCTTCTTGAGGTTGATTGTCAGTGGGAAGCTTCTCATCCGATGCTTCCAGTGCTTTCAATAGTCTTTCTTTTTGCTGCGGCACTTTACACATTTCAAATAGTGGAACATTCGCTTTTACCTTCTTTAAATCCTCCACGATGTCATAATACATCGGCTGCTCAATGTGATAAGGCTTATCAGCATTCATCTTTCCTTCATTTGACCGAGCCAACGTATTATTCTACTTTGGATCTTGGCTGGTAATAGTGAATTCTGGAATCTTATCAGCTAAGGATTTATTTTGAAATCTCTTTACATTTCTTTGCAACCTTTTAATCTTATGTAAAATGAGACTGTTTTCTTTAATTGGCCCTTGGCTCCTCATTGCCATGTTGGTTTCCATGACGTCCTTGTAGTCCTGATTCTTTTCCTCTTCAGCATCAAATAACGAAACAGAATCCCACAAAACCATGGTTTCCTCTTCTTGTTCCTTTTTTGACGTAGTATTCTCTTTTTTCTCTTCATCTCCATCTTCTGTTAATCTAGAATCCAGCAGCTGATTCATGACCAATGCCATCAAATTTATCCATTGAGGGCAATTATTTTCAGAGTGTGGCTGTTGGTGGAAAGTGCAAAAATTGTCCATTCCTACTTCTGTTAAATTCATAGATGCAGTATTGTGAGGAGGAGGTTGAGACTGATTGTTATCCTCCCTTTTCTTATAGTAGGGCCTATAAAACTTTTGTGCTTCCTTCTCTTTCTCCAAATCTATGATTTTGTTGGAAATATTCTGCATCATTTTGGCCATATTTTCCAAATCTGGCGAATTTTCTTCCTTAGGCTTCGTAAACAATAAGGTTTTTCTTCCTGCACCTTTCTCTCCTGACTGTTCTGGATAATCTTCATTACTTTCTCTTTCAGCTTCCACTACTTCTGCCTCTTCATAGGTCTCCGTCAAAGTAGGCTTGGCCCTAACTTTGGCAAACATGGCCAAATTAGGGCCTAAAGCTGAATTATAATATTCAATCAGAACTTTGTCTGAAGGTTTATCCATTTCATAAAAATTCTTGAGATAGGCTGCAAACCTTTGTGTGAAACTGTGCACCTTTTCCTTTCTTTCTTTTTTCAAGGTGCATAGCCCTTTCATGAGGGCTACATGAGTTTTCTGAGTTGCATACTTACTTCTGAAAATTATTTTGAAGGTATCCCAATCAGGGATAGAGTTAGTAGGAAACCTAAAGTACCATGATGCTGCAACTCCTTTAAGGGTATGCGGGAACAGTCTGCAGACTACATATTTATACTCCCCGGCCCTTAATCCTTCAATTTCCAAGTAGAAACTTTGTAGGTGATCATCTACTAGTATTTTCTCATTTGGGTCAAACTTGGGCAACATCTTTTCAAAGGCTTGAGGTAGGTCGTGTAATGGAGGTGTCAGGTTTAACAGTGATCTGGCTCTCCAAGCAGGTGGTGGATTTGGTGGGTTAGGTGGTTGATTTGCGTTTACGCCTGCCATGAGTCTGGGTGGAGAGTGAGGAGGCGATCCAATAGGAGTGTGAGCGGGAGAACTGTAAGGGGTATCTGGGCATTCTTGATTCAAAGGTAGCACACCTTCCTGTAAGGCTGTTTCTTCAAGTTCTTCCCAATCCCCAACCAGTACTGAGTCTTCCGCTAAAGGACGATCTTTCTTTTTATACTCTCTTCTGGGCAATTCAGGGATGATTGGCAATCCTCCAATATTCTTTACATATGCCCTGGTGTGTCTTCTCAGATCATTAACAACTTCATTGCCAACAACATATAGATGTTCTATTTCTTTCGGAACTAGATTATGAAACCCACTGCTTTCAGAACTATTATCGGTGGAATAATCTCGGGAAAACGGGTTTCCTCGGCCAGCCATACACTGGTGGCCCTCCTTCTAGCGCCAAAACTATTGAGGCCCAGAAATTCACAGGCAAAAACAGTAAGGGATTCTCCCCAGTCAACGTTCCCAACTAGCCCGTGACTGTTTGGAATGGGGAATCCATCCGGTTTGCGGTCCGGCTACCGTAGGTCAAAGTAACAAAAACAAATGCTTTACCGGTTGCGGCCCGGTCCACCGTGTATTTTTGTATTTTTTGACTTAATGTATGATATGCAAGTGCCTAATTAACCATGTAGGGCGATAAGATGCAAGGAGCAGTCACAACGTGATGCACAGGTTCTTACCTCTCGTCTTAGCATTCACAAGCATCTAAATCACATACAACAAGAAATTAAAACTAACTACCTAAACTATCCCTAGGGAGCAGGATTATCATTCATTGGTGAGTAATATATTTTGTACATGCATAATGAAAAGTTACAGATAGCTGACACTTCTTTCAAGACACATGAACAATTGCAGAATTTTGTACAACCAGTTAGCCAATTGTTTTATGAACAACATTCATTACTCACAGTGGAAAACATCACAGAATATACTGAAAAGAATTCAACAAGAACATAGGTTCAGGAAGTTAAACACTCTCACAGTTAATGAAACATAGATGAAAACAAAATAGTTCCCCTTCAACATTGTTTATTTAATCACATTGATACCTTCCACAGTTCGCTTTCTCCAGCAGGCAAAAGTTGCAGTTTCTGATTGTAAAATGAAATAGTTCCTCTTACAAGCAAATGCATTAGAGAGAATTTGAGGTCAAAAATGGGCCTCAAAAGGACCAAAATGTACTATAAAAATCAACCAATTACATTCTAGTAGATGACATCATCCCCCATGGTTGAGGTGGCATTGCATGAGTTAAGAATGTTTATTTGTCACATTTTCTATGGTGGATGAAAACCCATAGTTAACCAAGGTAGTGGTACAAGTACTTTTAAGTCATAAAGTGAAGTACTCACAATAAAAGTCATTTCACATTTTCTTATAAAATAATATTATTGTTATTTTCAAGTAAAGTACTCATAATTCACTTTCTCATAAAATAATATTATTGTCATTTTCAAGTAAAGTACTCATAATTCATAAAAATGTCTTTTCACATTTTTTTATAAAATAATATATTGTCATTTTCATGTTTTTTAATTTTAAATTATATATTCACTCAATTGTATTTAATATCATAATGTAAAACTAATATATATATATATATATATATATAATCAATCTTGTACTTTTAAAATAAATTGAATTCATGAATGATATTTATATGAAAAAAATATGTTTATGCATATAAATTAAATTCATTTTTGTTTAATTTTATTTACAAGTTCAAGACAAATAAATGCTAAAGGACAATAAATTTTTGAGAATTTACAATGAATCTTAGTCACATCATTGTAGAGTTATTTTATTCATTTTATTTATAGTCAATTTAGAAAAGTAACTCAACCATGGTTATTTATATTGTGCATAAAAAGTAGTGTAGGAGGTGAGTTGTCATATATACCTACCCCATTAAACCCCTAACTCATAATATTTTAATATATCTTATATTTTTGTAGTACATCTCTTAGGAGGCCCATTTTTTACCTCAAATTCTCTCTAATGGGTTTACCAGTTTTTCCAGGGAAAAAGTCCCTTCTAAATCCTATTTTTACAATATTTAAACTACACAGTAGGTCGTTTGGGCTACCCCCAAACGTGTGACTTTCCAGTCCCTCGAACGTTCCAGATTCTTCTAAGCGTTCATCAACTGTTGAGTAACTGATAGACCTTTTGGTTCAATCTCTTTGTTTCCATTCATGTTGTCTTTTCTTTCGCTTGTCCTTCTGGCCACGGTTCGACCCGCACCAAAATGCTCAGTTATGCCTTCGCGCCGTCGTAGTCCCACCAATCCCTTGAGTCTGTCTGCAAATAAACTGGAATGCATCATTCATTAGATTTGCGTTACAAAACAAAGCAGCATATTATACTACTGAAACGGCTAGTCCACAAAAGAAGACTAGGTGCACCATTGTGATTTTACAAGTACCGACCACACTACCTCGTCCTCCCACAGGCTTGACGAGCATCACTATCGATAGGAAACTTATTGGCGGCTCAAACAATACTAACGTTGGAAGGGTATACCACTCTGCAGGCGGGAAAAGTTATTAATCGGACGCCGGAAAGATATTAACATCGGAGGCTACGTGGCTTTCCCAGCCACAACGGTGGAAGAGACAATGGCTGAAGACATGCGACAAGGGCGGGAAAAGCTTTAAATTGGAAGTCGAAAAGGTTTGGACATCGGAAGCCAAATGACTTTCCCAGCTGCAATGGCGGAAGAGTAAAGGCTACGGGAAAGCGATTGAATACCAATACGTATCGGCAGTCGGAGTGATTTGGAATTCGAGTTCTAAACTACTTTGGGAGCCGCAACGGCAGAAGTGAAAAGGTTTCGGCTTTCGATCAAACAAAATATGCCCGATCAAATAGAAGAAACTAAGTGTTGAGACAACATTAAAACCCAGCGGCGGTAAATCTGTTTTACTTCCGCGACAGTAGCTCTCAAAGAATAATTAAGTCCAATTCATCTTCAGCTAGAAAACCACATCATATCTGTGACTCACTATGGAAATCAAATGCAAGTACTTTTGAAACAGGCTGGAAATCGATCTTTGAACTCATTCAAAAATAAAGCGTGCCCAAAAGGTCCAAGGATCCAACGATTAAACAACTCTAAATTATGAGGAGGGGACCAAAATTTTAAGAAATTTGGGGAGAACAGTTGCAGCCGCAACATGATGGTCATTCAGAAGCAAGCATAAACACTTTAGTTTTATTGAGTGTGAAGGGAAACAAGATCACTTGGAAAGTTCCATCTATTTATGAGAATGGTACAGACAGCAGTAAAATCGATACGTTTGTAACAATGCTTAAGCGAGCATGACAATGTCATAAATAATGCTCATAATATTTTTCATTTTTAGGTCCATAGCACGAAAAAGAGAAAACTAAGCTTGAAAAGGTTCCTTTTTCATAAGTTTAGTCCTCCAGGACTAGAAAAGAGATAAATCTATACCTAAAGACACTCTTCTAGATTCTGAAGAAAATAGATTATTTCTTTTTCCTAAGTAATCCACATGGCCGAAAAAGGAATAAACTTATACCTACATGGATGTTCCTTCACCTCCTTTAATGAGTGTGAAGGGTCAAGCAAACTCAATGATCTAGTCACATTTAAGGATTCATACCAAGGCTTGAAGACAACTCCATATCTTTCCGATAAAGTTGCAACGAGTTTGGAAAATTCAACTCACGACCTCCTTACTCTTTTTAACGAGATCAAAGGAGAGAAGAAAGAATGCTTTAAATATGAGGAGACGAATGTCATAGGTAGGCGATACTAGTTCCAAGCATTAGGAACAGACTTAAGCATAGTGGAAGGAACATGAATAAGATAAGGACACTCGAGGGAGATTTCCTCAAGGTAAAGGTTGTCAAGTTGTACTGAAAAAATGATAAAAAATTGAGTGGTGATGAGAGAAGGGATAAGGGCTTATACAATGAGCTGAAAGTATGGAAGCCGACATCAGGCTCATAAGTGCAAGAAGGGTACATGTGGATGCCATTACAACTTGAACACAAAGTGATACCAGTAAGTAGTTGTGAAACCAACTAAAAATACTATCTCCAAGAAAAACAAATCAAGATCATATTCAGAAGAAAAGATCTGATACATGTCACTTTGATAGAAACACTTATGACTTTGTTATCTTATATAAAAGGTATAGTTGAGGAAGAATCAACATACGAAGAATCTATATTTCCAAGCCCCTAGGATTTATAATCAATAAGATCAACCTTAGAAAGAGATCTAAATTTGATAGGGGTGATAGAGTTGGTAGGAACAAACTCATAATAATAGGAGTAAAACATTATACTAGAAAGATCAAATTCATGAAGATCACTGACTTGTTGTTCAAAGGGAGAGTCCAAAAACTAAACAATGAAATCATAAGACGATCGATCGTCGGATGGATCAAACTCAATGAAGAAGTTAGGGTTGGAATTAACCACAACTAAGTCGACATACAAAAGAAGGTATGATAATAAGGTCTGATTGTATGAAAGACTCTAGGAATACTTCGTCTGATGGAAGGATACCATCCCATGACCCATATAGGACACATGTCTAAACTTTCATTTGGATCTATAAGGTGGAGAGCATGCTCCAAAGTCCCCATTGGGTAAGACATCAGTTCAAATGCTGGGACCAACTACCAAGAAGGTAAACATGAATCCATAGGTTTCTTCTCAGTATAAATTGAACGTGAAGGATAAGAGGTCACATAATCCACCTGTGGTGGGGAAGTGTGTACTAAAACACTGACAATTAACAAAGGAAATACTTACTCTATAGTCAGGTGAGTAGGAGGATCAAGAAATGAGATTTTATCGACATTGACAGTATTTTGTTATGAGGGAAATACATCACATGAAAGAGTGTGGACACCACAACTTTCATAGCATATACGTAATAACTCCCAAGGAGCATATTAAATTCCAATGGATCCTTAATAACCATGAAATCAACTAGGATAGTCTTCCTACTCAGAGTAACAGGTACTTGAGTAAGAATTCCCATAGGCTTGACTAGTTCTTCTATCAAAAGCCAACAACTGATAATCAGTTGAAATAAGGTTGGGATATGCCATGCCTCACCAAGGATGTGCAAATAAAATACTAATAAAGGATCCTTCATCTACAATACAATGAGCAATCGTGTAGTGTTCGACTTGAAACTTTATCTGGAAATTTGCAACCGAAAGAAGGTGTGGCTCAACTAGTCTATCCCAATTAAAGGAATCAATTTGAGGGCTTGGTGGAGGTTCATCTGAAGCAATGTCAGTTCCCCATTGTTCAGAAAGTTTTGAACTGGAAGTGAATAAAATGTGTCTATCACACACTTCACTCTCCAAGGGAAGAGTGGGATTGATCAAAGAAGGCATAGATTCAACAACTTGATGAATGCCACTCTCCAAATGAAGAGTGGGATCGACCAAATATAAAAATGGTTCAATCACTTGGTAAATTTAACTCTCCGAAGGAAGAGTGGGGTGAAACAAATAATGAATTGGTTTGACGCTTGATCAATCGAAGGTTGAATAGGCTGTTGAGAAATTTCAGGTCGTTTAGATACAAGATGTCCTTGGAGCCATACTCTTCGTACCTCTGCAATGGAAGGGAACTGGTGGGTAAGGTGGTCTCCCTCACAAATCCTAAAAGGGAACTTCATCTTGTGTTTTGAATGGTTAGTCTTCTCAATGGTTTCAACATGACTTGCACTAGTTGATTTTTTCCCCCTAGCATGACCTCCAAAGGCTGGGTGGTTAGGTCTAACATTACTAGGAGAGGTTGGTAGTTTTCCCCTAGCATGAACTCCAGAGGTTGGGTGGTTAGGGTCAACTTGACTTGTAGAGGTTGAGTGGGTGTCCCCAACATGACCTGTAGAGGTTGAGTGACTAGTTCCAACATGACCTACATAGGTTGGATGGGTTCCACCACCATGACTTACAGAGGCTGAGTAGTTAGGATCAACATGACTTGCAAAGGTTGAGTGTGTGCCCCCATCATGAATTCTAGAGGCTGGGTGGATGGATCCAAAATGTCCTACAGAGGTTGGATGGGTGCCCCCAGCATGACCTGCAGAGCCAGGGTATTTATGATCAACAATACTTGCAGAAATTCAAAGGGTGACCTGAGCATGATCTGAAATGGCTGGGTGACTAGATCCAACATGACCTCTAGAGGTTGGATGGGTTCCCCCTTGCTTTCATGTCTTATTCCTATTCTTACTTCTTTTACTCCTTTTAGAATACATGTTACTAGTGTAAAAAATTTCATTGCATGAGGTAGAAGGACTAGGAGAGGATACTACAGGTGAAGGGGAGACACTTTTTTGATGCCCTTGATATAAGATTCTTGCTTGTGAATAATTAGGATCATTCAAGACAATTGGAGTGGAAAAAAACCAAACTGGTAGCCCTAGGGTGAATTCAGGGAGATTCAAAGTGGCCATAAAGGAACACCAACATTCCTAGTAAGAGGAAAAGTACAAGAATCCCCTAGCATGGGGGTCTCCTGATTAGTGTTTGAAGGGGTACTATCCATAATTCTAACAAGAAAACAACGTTTGAGGGTGAATGGAAACCAACAGTACGAAGAATGCACCACTAGCAGAAAAAATCCCAAGTCTCTAACCAAGCAAACAAAGATACCTTCCAAAGGAAAATATGGGTGATTAGGGCCCAAAACAAACCAGTGAAAATCATAGAGTAGTTACTTGGTGTCTCCTGATGAGTTTTCTAGGTGCAAGCATTTGGATCACCAAATTGCCCTCCAAAATTGTCAACCAAGGTTACCTCCCAAGTATACCCTAGGTATAGTGGAAATACCCTTCCACCATAACCTGTGTAGAGTCCTAGAAGACAAGATGGTAAAGCTACCAAAATCACAAAGCAAGTTTGGCAGACCAGTTCTCAATCCAGGTAATGCACATGGGAAGGGTAGCTAATCCCAAAACCTAAGCAGTACCAACCACCACATAGGGCCAGAAGGATGTACTAAGTAAGTCCCTAAACGTGCAACAAATCTAGTGTATGCTCTACTGAGGATACGAGGGGTATTTCCATAGCTCGGTATCATACAATCTCATGCTTGACTCCCACGTTAGAGGAGATTTTTGGTGTCTTACTTTTTGAAGATGGATTTCCTAAAACATAGGCCACTATGTTTGAGTTTAAATTTTTGTGTAGTTAAAATGTCCCTAACGCAAAACACTAGCCTAGACTAGTCTGTGTCATCCATACAAATAAATAGTTACTAATATATTTTAGATATTAAACGTTCTTTTTAAGGTTGTTTATTACTCAAAGGGTGGCAGAGGTGAAACCAATGGTTTTGGATGCCACAGTAGAAACAGTATGACTAAACAAAAGAAAATTGAAATGCAAAAGAAAACCTACTTCTCTTTCTTTTTTCAAACTGAAAATTGAAAGCCATGGAAGAAGAACTTCTTTTTATTTTTTCAAGAACAAAAACATGCAATGCATTTAAGATTAAACTCTAATCTACATGCAAATAAAGAAACTATATTTTATTTTTACTTTTTCTTTTATGATTGAAAAATAAAAACAACGTAAAAACTAATGCATGCAAATTAATGTAAGCAAAAGAAATAGACTTCTGCTCTATACCCCACTAACAAACCCTAAGGTTCCCTAAAGTCGGATATAACCTCACTAGGAAGGAATAATTGCAAAATAAGACAAAGGAACCACTTTGGCATGAAGAGACTAAAGAACAAGACTAAAAAAAATAAGGTTCAAGAATCTCCAAGGTTCAGTCTATAACTGCAAATAGATACTGCTCAGCACCTTGCCCAGCAAGGTCAAGCCAAATAAGGAGGTGGGAGGGAGAAGAAGAAAAACAAGTTTAAGGAATTGAAAAGGAATTAAAAACCAGATAAAAATCACTCAAAATATATGGAATTAACTCCCTAGGGCCATGCACATACAGAGGACCTTAAAAGACCCCTCGTACAACCCTCAAACACCCAAAAAAAAATTTTGATGAAAAAACCAACTATAGGGGATATTCATGAGTTTCCTTTGGGAAGGTTGTGAATGACTCCTAGGTTGCATGAAGGAAATGTCACGGATGCACTCATAAGTCACAATTGTTTAGTGCAGAAGCTATGAATGGATGGTAAACAACACAAAAAGGGTTAAACAATGTCCTAGAAAGGTAGAGGAGGTGTCCTAACAGGTCTAAGAGTTTGTCCTAACTTGTAAGAAGGAACTGAAACCTTAAATACACTAGAAAGAAGCCAAGGAAACCCCAAAATATGCAAGGCTTCCATAGTGGATTCATCAATTCTTTTGTAGAGGAAAATGTTCCTATGGATTGGGCTTAAGAGGCCACTAGCATATTAGGGTTAAGAGATTGATGTACGATGTTCTACAAGTAAACATAAGAAAATTTTAGAGATAAGAAAGGCTTGTACCTGATTCAGTAAAGGCTGAGCCAAGATTTCCTTTAGCCCTCCTCCTGCTCCTCTTTCTCTAAGAGACCTGGAAAACAAGTTATACCTTCCTCAAACCAAATTAACTATATGAAAGGAGATTATGTTCAATGAAACATGAAAGCCTAATCTGATAAGAATCATCATATAATCATAAACAGAGATTCAACAACAATGAGACATTGATTTGGAAAGGGAAAAACATCAAATATTTATTGATCATGGAAGAAGTACAAAGTTTACCTTCTCCTCAAGCTAGGCACTCATGAAACCTTGATCTAGATCTCCTGCTTCTCTTCTCCAAGGATCTCATCCTCTAAGCTCTGCAACACAAGAATATGGCATCTAGGGAAAAGGTAGGGAGGATGAGTTTCCCAATTCCACCAGCATAACAATACAAAGGTACAATCCCCATTATGGACCTCTCTCCGTCTCTTATATAATTTTATGAAGAGTAATTGTTGAATAGGGATCAGTTCCAAAACCACCCAAACCACCCCTAATGTAAGGATTTTCATATTTTTGACCACTAAAGGAGAAATTTGTGGGTTCTATGAACAAAAGTCACGAATTCCTAAGGAAAAGTCAGGGGTTTTCTTAAGAAAAGTTGTGAATGGGTCAAAACAAATAATGTTTAGGGTAATTTCATGCATTTTCAAGGTTGGATATCTGCTTGAAATATTTCCCTTAATGACATACCTTTCCAATGGTATAGAGAAGAGGTCAAACAGAGTTGGAAAACTCTAGATATGGCTCCTCTAATGAAGGTGTTTTTTTAGTGACTTTGAGTGACTTTCATGAAGTGTCGATATGCAATGAAAACATGGGAAAGTGGTCATAGGCAGAGATGTGTGATTTTAGGCTATAACAATCCCTGATGAATGATTCCATTCGTGTTAGGCTCTTCCAAAAAACATTGACTGGTACAACCGCAAACTGGTATCGAACTTCCACAACACTTGTTTGTGGATTTTAATTTGTTGGAAGCTATTTTCCTTACTCATTTCCAGTTACCCATATGGTATGAAAATGGCACGGACCTTTTGACCTCTCTTTGGTAGAACACTTGTACTCACATATCCGATCATATCCATGAGGAAAGGAGACTCCAAAGGTTAATCAAAGCTCCTATTCCAGATCAAATGTTAGCTAACTGGTTTATCAAATCCTTGTTACCTCCTATTTCCTGGGATGTGGCTATGGGTGGCGGTGTCACGGATGAGAAGGCTATTAGTCGAGCTCAATATTTTGACTAATTTTATTCTCAATCCAGGAATTTATATGATTTGATTTCGATCCTGGAAAGATAGCTACTCAAACTCCTGTACATGGTGTTGTTAGTTTAGTCCAACCTCCATCCACAATCAATCCTGCCAAGCCACAAAGTGCTTCTAATGCAAATTATTCCACTCCTACTGTTTCTAATGAGGTGAATGCTATCCATTCTTCACAAAAACATAGCAATAAGAATAAAGGTAAATGTAAAAATAAAAAAACCTAGAAACCAGGAGGAAAATACCAAAACCACAACACCAAAGAATGAAAATAAGCCTAAAAGGAAGGCTAAGTACCCTTGTTTGTTGTGTGGATATTATCACTTCACGAAGGAGTGTCCTCATCATGAAGAGATCAATAAGTTTTTAAAGAATAACCCTTTCTTGTCTCAACAACAATTAATTGATCATACATCTTTTCATGGTCCCTCTTCCTCCACCAAGGAAATCAGAATGATGTCCACTGATACTGTTGTGTTGAATACTCGAATCCAAACACATGATAAACCTACTAAGAATAAATATGAGGGATATTCTCCTGAGAAGACTCCTCCATTCAACTTGTTAGTGCCAGAAATTGTTCTCAGACTACAAAAGAACAAGCCAACACAATCTCATAAAACAAAATTAAGCAAAATAGGTTTTTTAGGGTTTTGGTTGTGTAGTTTGTAAACAAGAGGGTAAAAACTTCACAAGGCTAATGAAAACACTAAATCATGCAACAATAAAGGACTGAGATGCATAATATATAAAACATAAACCAAAAACAATAAGCACAACACTGAATTTCATCCACAGTTAACAAGCATTTCATGAATAATAACCTAAAACAAGAAATGAATATATCAAATGAGTGATTAAACCAATCAGAAATGAAACCAGCAGATAAGATAAACAGGGCTTATAGTTTGCATATATTCCATAATCAGTCATTCAAAATACATAAGATTTTTTGACACTTGCCTCCATAAACAGTAGCTTGATAGCCTCCCCTTGTACAAAAGTTTGAACCCTCAATCTTTTTCTAGACTAACTTTGATCTTGGTTTCCCAAAGACAGTTACATAACTGAAAAAACTACTTTTAGGTCATGCTACCGAATTACTCAATAAAAATATAGTCATACAAATTAAACTAACTTTTTCAAAAACTAACTAATAAACACTATTTTTAAAGCACTTTACAAGTCCTTAGTAGCCTCTGCCAAAAGAGCTATCCCTTCTAAAGCTTGAGTCTTCTTTCTTGGTTTTTGATGATCAACTTCTAGGTCTTCAACTCTTTTTGAAAGCTCCTGATTTTGCTGTGTTAGGTCTTGAATGGTTTGCTTCAATTATGCATACAGACTTTGTGTTTGTCTTTTCCTTTTCAAAGCCTCCTTAGAAACTGCAATTAATTCTTGATAATGGCTATTTAACTCCTCTAAATCTTCTCTCAATATTCTGTTAGCAGTCATTAACCCCTCATTTGTTTCATGCAGGTATTCTATATGATATTTGTATTTTTTAATACTTCTTTGCAAATTCTCATTCTCTGAATCAATGCACTTCCCTTCTGAAACTGGATGCATTTCTTCTGGCATCCAAGGGATTTTCAATTTCTTAAAAATCTCTTCATCTTCCTCTAGCTACTCTGTCATAGCCACGGGAACCCCTGAAGATTCATTGATTTCAACATTGAATTGGGCTGATGGCTCTGCACCCTTTTCTTTCTTTGCAAAAATACTTGATATGACTAAATTCTGCTTCTTTGAATCATCTTGATGATGGTCTAAGATTACGTTCTTTCAAACTTCCTTAAATATGTCTGAAATTTTGGTTTCAGTGAAAGCTAAATTATCTTCTAAAATAATTTGTTGCTTACCCTTCATCTCCTTTACATTTAAATATTCATTGTCTTCTAACTCTTCTTGAGATGAACAGTCTTCAATCACTATAATTTTCTTCTGATGTAGTTTAGGGTTTAACATGTTTTTCATATTCAATATGAGTTTATTCTTGGGTCTGGTCTTAGGTCTCCAACCTGCCCCAATTTCCCCTAACATGTTCAAAGTTTTTCCTTGATGTTTGATAGAAGCTAGCTGAACTACCTTTCTTTTTATCCCTTGTGACATTACCCCTTCTTCAGACTATTTCTGTACATCCTATTCAGTGTCAACCCTAGCTTCATCAAACAATGAATTTTCCTAATATTCTGACTGCACTCCCATAGGAACTTGTTCCTGTTCTTTCAAATTTTCATTTACTTCCTGGTTTACTTCTACATGAATACTATCTTCTACATGCTCCAAATCCTTCATTTCTGCCTTTGATATTTCATTTTCCTCAATATTAGTCTATTGTTCATCTTCAACATTTTCATCTCTTTGGGTCATAGATTTTCCTGGTACATTATCCTCTTCTATCTTGACTATGACTCTCTTCTTGAGTTTCTTGACCAAATTATGTCCTTTTTTCAATTGTCTTTTCTAAGCTTGGTATTCTTTCTCTTATTGAAATCCAGACCAGAATAGAAAATAATCCCATGTTTTTTCCTTCTTTCGAGGCACAGTACTTATGATTAGCTTTATTAGACTATGATTTAGTATGGTCTTGATGCTCCTTTACCCTGCTGGACATCTTTTGCATACTTTTAAGGAAAAATAAAGGAAGCGTCATCTTTGCTTTATGGTTAAGATGCTGCAAAAACCTTAAATGATACTTAAATACAAATGCAAATCTTCCTTCACAAGTTATATAACTTTCCAGAATTTTCATTGGTTGTCTCCACTCTAGTTTGAACTTTTGGATATGTACTCCTTTACCCCAGTCTACAACAACATCTGGAAGCAAGTAATTCTGTGCATCAAAGGTAAAAGGTACTTTTTAAAACCAATATTCGCCTTCATCTAGGATCCCTGTAGCCTCTGCTATTAGTTATCTGGTCAACTCAATATTTAAGGTGTCAAAAGTAACAATATCTTTATCCAATCCCTAAGCAAACTTATATGAGACCTATGTGTGATATCCATCAACCTTCTCAAAAAAAATTAACCATCCTGCTTCTAAAAATAATCTTGCACAGTCAAGGAAAGATTGAACCCAAGACATATCTGAGGGTTCAGCTCTGTTTGTTTTCCCACTCCTCTTCATTTTAGATAACTGAACTTAAAAAAATTGCTTCCTTCAGTAAAGAACTTTAACTCTATTCAAAACTTGGCAATTTTAATAGACAATGATATGTTGAGAAAGTAAACCACTAAATTGGATTTTATCACTCAAACTGATAAGTATCTTAACTCTATTTACAGAGAAAATTCAACATTGAGAAACAATTGAGTTTATATACTAGCATTCTTAGTTAAACTCCATAATTAATATTCTGTCAATGTGAACCTGAATACATGGAATATGATAGTAATTCGCCTCAGACTTGTCAGAATAGTGGACTCAGCTGTTAGAAATATGTTTTCCTGTTTTCTAGGTGTCCAATTTCATTCTTTAATATTTCTTTGACTGCCATGACAGTGCCAAACAGTTACCCTTCAAAGCCCTAAATTACCGGCCTTCTTCAATATTTGATTACAAACTGCCAGAACTCTGCCAGGACTTCTATGCTCTTCATGCGCTTTAGGAGACTCATAACTAAAGGAGAATTTTCCTCATCATGGATAATTATTAATGTACCACTACTCTGTATCTCATAACTTCTATACCACCGCAACTTACCCTAATGATTCATTTCCTGAACTATTAACACTTGTTACAATGATTACTCTAGCCGAAAACACATATCAAACTCATTAACAAGTGTGAATAACCTCTCCTATGTGCGAATTTTGAAAATTTTGAGCCAAAAATCATGATTTTCAGATAGCGTGATTTTCTTATAGCGCGAGTGTTTAACTTTTCTGATCTTGCTCTACAAGAATACCTGTTTTAATAATTTTCAAAATAAAAATCACATCAAAGGGTTAACTTTGGTTTAATGGCTTAAAATAAAACCTTATGATATTTTTTAGAACCTTTAAGTCATATAAAATTCCTACAAGCCCCTAGAAACCATCATAATTTCACTAAATACAACAAAAATTTAAAAAACTATGAAGTCAACAATAAATACAAGCATAAAATCAAAGAAAAATTTAAAGGAACCTAAAGTCTAAACTTAAAAAATGAAAGAAACACCATGTTTAAAACAAGCACATACTTAAAATAAGAAACAAAAATAGGCTATAACATCTGGCTCCTACTGTGGGATGAAGTCCTCCCTGTGAGGCTTCAAGAACCTGTAGATCAGTGCCTTCTGTGCTGTAACTGGAACTACCTGCTTCTTTGCAAAATTTCCATTGGGCCATGGAGTCTTTATTGTAATCTTCACACCGATATATACAATGAAAATCCAATATCTTTCCTCAAAAGCTGTAAAAATGTTTGAGGAAACATCCATTAACTTGATTAGACAATTCCTCACCATCCAAAGTCTGTAACACAAAAGTATTATTCTTCGAAATCTTTGATACTATGAAAGGACCAAACCATAGATTATCAAACTTGCCATGCTTTCCTTTCTACTCCTTTCTAGCATCCCATCTCAAAACCATATCTCCATTTGAAAAGGTGTTCTGCTTGATCTTTCTATAAAACCTTTCCTTGATCTTTGTCCTATACAACTAAGATTTTTCCTCTACTTTTTCACGTTTCTGCTGTAATTCTATCAATGCATAAATTCTTCTTTGAATATCATTGGGTTCTTCTTGACTATCTTGAAGAAATTTCATCACTGGAATACTAAGTTGAACAGGAAACACTACATCAGTACCATATACCAATTGAAAATGAGAAGTTCCAATTTCCTTTTTAATTGTTATTCTGTCTACCCACAATGCATATTTTAACATTGAGTCCCATGATCATTTATTCTTCTTCAATAACTTCTTGATACTCTGAATAATACTCTTGTTGGTTGACTCGGCTAACCCATTTCCCTGAGGATAATAAGGTGTTGAGTGTTTCAAAACAAACCCATTCTTTTCACAAAATGCCACCATAGCTTTGGACTTAAAATCTTGATCATTATCAACCAATGACTTCTTGGGACATCCAAATATGCTAAGAATATTTTCCTGAATAAAATCTATGATTACCTTGTTTGTTGCATTTCTTGTCGGGATAGCTTCTACCCATTTAGTGAAGAAATCTGTAGCTGTCAAAATCCATTTATGCTGCCCTGAAGAAGAAGGATTTATCTCCCCTATGAAGTACAAACCCCACTGCTAAAAAGGGGCATTAATTGCAATAGACTTTAATGGTAAAGACACCAAATTTTGCTTTCCAGCGAATTTTTGACATGGGATACATGCTCTTACATGCTGATATACATCGGAGAATAAAGAAGGCCAATAGTATCCAGCTCTCAAAATTTTATAAGTTGTTTCCTTCCAATACTTATGTCCTTGTTGTAAAGGAAAGTTTCATTGGCTAGATTTTAAGAGGCCATCAACGTACTGGGGTTGAAAGGTGGATGCATATAGTTCTCCAAGTTAATACAAGCAAGATCATAGATTAGAATGGTTCATACCTTATCCAAACGAAGGTTGATGCAAGTAGCCCTTCTATCCTCTTCTTGCTCCTCTCACTCCTCTTGCCTCAAGAGACCTGCAAAACGAATTATACCTTCCTCAAACCAATATGACCACATATATAGCAATGATAATCAAATAAAGATGAAATAATGATCTGACTAACAGCATCATATGATCATAAACAAAGATTCAATCACACATTGAACAATGATTTGGGTAGAAGAAGGACATCACATCTTTATTAATCTTGAAAACAAGTACAATTATACCTTCTCTTCAAGTTCGGCACCTCACGAAACCTTGATCTCGTTATGCTGCTTCTCTTCTCCAAGGAACTCAGCCTCCAAGCTCTGCAACACAAGGAGAAAGCTTCTAGGGAAAAGGTGTGGGCAAAGAGAGCTCCAAATCCTCCAGCATAACAATGCAAAGATTCAAGTTTCCTCTCATGGACCTCCCTACCTATATTTATATGCTTAATGAAGAGTTAGGGTTGAAGACAAAATAGTTACAACTGAAGGAGTCAGTTGCATAACTACCCAAACTACCCCAATTTCAAAATACGTATTTTTTTGACATTTTCAAGAGGCGTATGCGGGTTGCAGAGAAAAAAATTGCATACACGAGGAGGTATACATAGGTTGGAATGTATAAAGTCACGTATTTAAGGTGTACATGAGTATTATGTATAGCAAGTCGCGTACATACGCGGGTTTCCTTAAGGAAACCTGTGTACACAAAAAATAACTCATTTTTAGAGTACTTTGGGGCATTTTCAGACTTTGGTGTCTTCTGGAAAGTTTTAGCTAATAGGAATATCTTTCCAATGGTGTAGATATGAGGTCAAATAGAGTTACAAAACTCAAGATATGGGTCCTCCAAATTAGGTGTTTTTTCAGTGACTTTGAGTGACTTTGAGTGACTTTCTTGAAGTGTCGTCATGGAAGTGTCGACATGTGACGAAAACATAGGAAAGTGGTCACAGGAAGAGATGTGTCATTTTGATCTATAACAGATTCCCCCTAATGTATGAGGTTAGAGGGGAGGACGATAGCCAAAATACATTATAAAGGAAACAACTGAGTATGGAGAGAGCATAGAATCCAAGATCAAAAGGGTCGAACAAAGGTGCTTGAAAGAGAGATAAATGTTAGACAAAAAATGATCTCTGGGACATACAAGTCCATATACAAATCATCACCATAAAGATACAGGCATATCCAACATATGTATAACTGATGAACTATCATGGTCGCTCAATATGAAAAAAGGCTCCATGTCAAATCTAAAGGAGTCATGGCCACAAATGAACAAGGTGGATCCATGCTCAACAATCGATCATAGTCACAAGAATACAAGGTGGATCTATGTCTCAGAAAAATGTCATATAAAGTGTGACAAGGTATTGCGCAACTTGGGCAATAGGAACAAATGATGATGCTACTGTCGGCCCAAGGTCTTCAATCCAAACCACCCAAAAGGTACAAATACTAACCATGTGAATAAAGGAGATGAATTCAAACATGGAGGAAACCATTTGATTACCGGTCAATGATGAGAACCATTAACAAACAAGAGGGAAACCACCATTAATGAAAATGGTCCCCAAGGTACCTAGTACATTCTAACAAGTGTGAATACAAGGACTTGAAGTCAAACACTTGAAGAATCCATCAAGTAGGAGACATTAAGGTATTCCCACTACCCAATAGCGAGGGAAATTGCCACTGATGACTGCAATCCCCAAGGTACTGTCATAAAAATATAAATCTCATTCCCAGAGCAAGATGTGTTGTAGTCGATAGGAAGATATCAGTTGGAAGGAAGGAATTAAGGCATCCTTCCTCATCCAACATGAGGTAAGTCAGAGACTAATTGAATATGGAATTGGTACTGAATTTCATGATAAGGACCACTGAAGACATGATGTAATGAACTGATACTAGGGAATGGTTGACACAAAAGGTCAAGGAAATTATAGAATGGCCAACAAAGGTTTAATCCTTGAATAGTGAGCATGACACAAAAGTGACTTAGGCAGCTTTTGACACAAAAGGACCAATGACACAAATATGCAATGTAGGAAACATTGATAGATTCCCCATATAATTGGAAAAGAGACCAACTGGAGGAGTAAGAAACTCTAAATCAGGATAAGATCAAAATACTAGGACCGAACTGTTGATAGACTCAAAATTGGTGCTTTGTTCAAGGAAACAAGACTTGCTGCCATGATGTAAAAAACATGTGAATGAACTTCCCTTACCCTCTTTCTTGTAAATGTTTAATGAGTCCAAGAAAGCAAACTCGGGAGCATCTTCATTTTTTGCAAGCTCGAAGAAGAGACAGAGGAATGCTTGATAAAGCACTGATTCGTGGATTTTACGAGCCCAAACTGGTACATGCTCGATGGTGTTTTCATAGTTTAGAGAGTCTAAAAACTCCAAAGAAGACTCTAGGGGGGTGATTTTTTGTCCAATTTAGTCTCCTGAGATCAAAAAAGTATAAAACAAACCACGAAAGAACGCTCTTAGCTTCCAAAGAAGTAAGGTGCACCTTTTTCGTATTTAGTCAGGAAGGTCCAAAAAAGGTCAAATTATCACCTACCCAACGCTCCTTCAAAAGCAGCATATAGCCTAAGTTTTACAAGTGTGAAGGAAGGAAATATGACTCGGAAAGATCCATTTGATTACGAGAAATGGGGCTTACAACAATAAACTCAATGCTTTGTTCTTTAGGGTTTAGCAAGCATGACAAAGACATAAAGTGCAGTCAAAATATTTTTCATGTTTAGGTACAGAGCATGAAAAAGAGAAAACTAAGCTCATACTGGGGGTTCCTTTTCTGTAAATTTAGTCCCTTAGGTTCGAAAAAGTGATAAACCTATGCCTAAGAATACTCTTCTCAATTCTGTAGAAAAGAGAGTGTTCCTTTCTCATATTATTCCACATGGTCTGAGAAAGTGATAACCTACCACCAATGTGGTTTCCCATTCACATATTCTTAACGAGCTTGAATGGACAAGTTTACTCGACAGTCAAGTCTATTTTGAGGAGTTAGACCTGGGCCTAAAGAAACTCAATATATTTCCAGTGAAGTTTTAATGAGTCCAAAAAAGTCAACTCACGGCCTCCTTACTATTTTTAACGAGCTCGAAAGAGAGTAGAAAGAATGCTCTAAATGTGAGGAGACGAGTGTTAGAAGCAAGCGAAACTAGTTCCAAGCGCGAGGAACAAACTTATGCATAATACAAGGAACATGAGCAAGGTAAAGACACTTGAGGAACATCTCCTCAAGGTAAAAGGTGTCAAGTTGCAAAAAAAAATGATACAAGGCTTAGCAATGATGAGAACAAAGATGAGGGCTTATACAATGAGCTAAAAGCGTCGAAGCCAGCATCAGGCTCATAAGCGCGAGCAGGGCACATGTAGATGCAGTTACAGCTTGAACAATAAGACAAGGCTAGTAAATAGTTGTGAATCCAACTAAGAATCCTATCTCCAAGAAAAAACAACATCAGGATCATATTTAGAAGAAAATATCTGATGCGGGTCACTTTGGCAGAAACACATGTGACTTTGCTATCTTCTACAAAAGGTGTAGTCAAGGCAGAATCAATGAAAGAGGAATATATAGTGCTAAAATCTGAGGGTTTATAATCAATAAGATCAAACTCAGAAGGAGAGAAAAAATCAACAAGGGAGATAGAGTCTACAGGAACAAACTCGGTATCACAAGAGTTGAAAAATTCATATGAAAAATCAAACTCATTAGGATCACTGACTTGTTGTTTGAAGGGAGAGTCAAAAGACTCAACAAGACCAACATAAGAAGAAATTTCATGCTTACTAGGAATATCAGGGTTAGACTTAGTCACAACTAAACCAACATCCAAAAGAAGGTCAGACTGTATTAATGACTCTAAGAAGACTTCATCCGAAGGAAGGAGATCATCTGAGATAGGACACATGTCTAAAATTTCAAATGGATTGACAGAGTGGAGATTAGGCTCCAGAGTCTATATAGGATGACTCACCTGGTCAACTACTAGGACCAAGTCCTGAGAAGGTAAGCATGAAAATATAGGTTGCTTCTTAGTAGAAATTGAACGCAAAGGACATGAGGCCACATAGTTCACCTGTGGCGGGGTAGTGTCTATAGAAACACTAGGAATCAATAAAGGAAAGGCCTGGTCTCTAGTTAAGTTAGAAGATGGATCAAGAAAATCCACTGATCAATAGTGATGATTTCTTCACCATGATTAAAGTACATCACATGAAAGAATGTTGACACCACAGCTTGCATGGCATAGACATAATCATGTCCAAGGAGCATATTGAAGTCCAAGGGGTCTTCCATCACCATGAAGTAAACTAAGACGGTCTTCCCACCCAAAGTAACAGGTGTTTGAGCAAGAATTTCCAAGTCTATACATGTTCTTCTATCAAATGCCAGTAACTGACTAGAAGTCGACATAAGGCTAGGAGATCCCATGCTTCGCCAAGCACAAGCATACAAAATGCTAACTGAGGCTCCTTCATCAACAATACAACAAGCAATCATGTTCTGTCCAACTTTGACCTTTATCTGAAAAGGTGCATCTGAAGGAAGGCGCGGCTCAACTAGGCTATCCCAATCAAAGGAAGCAATCTAAGAGCTTGGTGGGGGTTGATCCGAAGCGAGTTCAGTGCCCCCTTGTTTAGTAAGTTCTGAACTGGTAGTGAAGAAAATGTGACTAGTATACACTTCACTCTCCAAAGGAAGAGTGGGATTGATCGATAATGGAACTGATTCAACCGCTTTGTGAGAGTCACTCTCCGAAGGGAGAGTGGGATTGACCAAATGTGACATTGGTTCAATCACATCAGGATCACTCTCCAAAAGAAGAGTGGGATAAACCAAAGTTGAGATTGGTTTGACCACTTGATCAACCAAAGGTTGAGTAGGTTGTTGAGAAACTACAGGTTGTTTAGGAGAAGGAAATCCTTGAGTCACGGACCACACTCTTCATACCTCTGCAACAGCAGGGCATTGGTGAGTAAGATGATCTCCCTCACATAGCTTACAAGGGAACTTAAGTTTGCACTTTGAAGGACCAGTTTTCTCAACGGTGTCAACATGACTAGCAGTGGCTGACTGTTTTCTCTCAGCATGACCTACAAAGGCTGAGAATTTTCCCCTAGCATGACCACCATAGGATGGGTGACTAGGTCCAACCTAACTAAGAGAGGTTGGTTGTTGAAAAACTTCAGAATGTTCAAAAACGGGATGACCATGAAACCAAACTCTTCATACTTCCATGATGGAAGGGAATTTATAAGTAAGGTGGTCTCCCTCACAAACCTTATAAGGAAACTTTGGTGTTTTGAACGGGTAGTATTTTCAACAGTGTCAACATGACTCATAGTGGTTCACGAATTGTCTTCAGCATGAACCATAGAGGCTAAGAGACTTCCCCAGCATGAATCGCAGAGGCTAAAAGACTAGCTCTAACATGACCTGTAGAGGTTGGATGGGCACCACCAGCATGAACAACAGAGGTTGAATGGTTAGGATCAACATGCTTTGTAGCAGTTGAGTGTGTTCCCCCAGCATGAACAATAGAGGCTGGGTGGATGGATCCAACATGACTTGTGGAGGTTGGATGGGGAGGTTCAACTTGACATACAGAGGTTGAACGGGTTCCCTCAACATGAACCACAGAGGCTGAGTGACTGGATCCAACGTGACTTGGAAAGGTTGGAAGGATCCCACCAGTATGATGAACAGAGGCTGGATGGTGAAGATCAACTTGAATTGCAAAGGTTGAGTGCTTAGATCCAACATGACCTACAGAGGTTGGATGGGTGCCCCCAACATGAACTACAGAGGCTGGGTGGTGAGGTTCAACTTAACCTGTAGAGGTTGAATAGGTTCCCCCTTACTTATGTGCCTTCTTCCTATTCCTTCTTCTTTTACTCCTTTTAGACTGTCGGTTACTAGTATCGGTACTTTCACCACATGAGGTAGGGGGAAGCAGTGTTTTGATGCCCTTGATATAAGGATCTTACTTGAGAAGAATCAAGAGCATTCAGGACAGTTGGAGTGGAAAAAAACCATACCGGTAGCCCTAGGGTGAATCCAGGTAGATTCAGGGTGGCCATCAAGGGAACACCAACATTCCCTGTGAGAGGAATAGTACAAGGAATTCCAAGCATGGGGATCTCTTGGTTGGTGTTCAAAGGGGTGTTAGCCATAGTTTCAAACTAGGAGACAAAGTCTAAGGTTGACAGGAAACCAAAATTATGAAGCACACACCTAAATGAAAACTAAGTACAGAGAAACCACATAGCACTCACTAAAAATTCCTAAAGCCAAACAGACAAACATGTATAAGATATGATTTCCAAAAGAAAGCTGATAGACAGTTACTTGGCATCCCTGTAGATGTTCTTAGGAATAAGTAGAGGAATCATCCACCACCCTCCCACACCTTCTACTGGGGTTACCTTCCAAGCCCATCCAAGGTCAACCAGAAATAGCCTTCCGATGTACCTATGTATGAACCCTATATTTCAAAGAGACTAAAGGCTACCTTCACTATATTGACAGTTTGGGGGGATAGTCACAAACCTGGTTCGTATGCATGGGCGGGGTAGCAAAGCCTGAAACCCTGTCTAAGACAGAATCCCTAGATGTGCAAAGACCTTGGTCTATGCTTTGACAAGGAATCAAAGGGTTATCTTCTCAGTCCAAGGCTCCACATGGCCTCGTGCTTAACTCCCATTTGAGAGGAGCTTCCTAGATACAATCGACATAGAAAATGGTTTACCTAGTGATTGGCCAACTACGTATGAAATTTAACACTTGTAGGGAGTTTAAACTACCTATCCCACAAGTCTAGCCTAAGCTAGTTGGTGTATGACCCTATAAAATAAAACTTACTACTAATTTTTAAATTATATTGTTTATTTTAAGGATTTTTCTAGTCAGAGGGTAAATGGCGTGAAACTTATGTGGTATTTTGACTCAAAGTTGAAGAAAAATGACTAAGTAAAGAGAAATGAAATGCAAAAAGCAAAAACTATTCTCTTTATTTTTCAAATAGAAACTTGAAAGCCACAAAATAACAATTCTTTTTATTTTGTTCAAAAACAATGATATGCAATGCATTAAAGACAAAACCCTAATCTACATGCATATTAAACAACTATATGTTCTTTTTATTTTTCTTTTATAAATGCAAAAGAAAAAATACCTACAAACTAAAATGTATGCAGATAATGAGAACAAAGCAAAAGGAACTTTGCTATACAATCACCAAATAGACTCTAGAATGCCCTAAAGTTAGTATAAACCCTACTTGGAAGGAAGGCTTGCATAAGAGACAAGTCAACTATTTTGGCATGGTGAAGTTAACCAACAAAAGAAGAATGAAACAAAAACCAATAAGCTTCTAAGTGCAGACAAAGATCACTAACAGAGGCTGACCAGAAACATAAGACAAAAATCATGCCAAACAAAGGGGGTGGGGGAAAACAACAAAGAGGAAACCCTAATGCTATAAAAAGGCTTACCACATAGTTAAAAAACAACCAAAAATGATGACACTAACTCCTTGGATTCATGCACCTATAGAGGACCCCAAAATAATTACCAAACAACCTTCAAACAGACAAAAAAACCATAAAAGAGGAAAGCACTGTTTAAAAGGGAATACACGAGTTTCACTACTGACAGGTCACGTGCCATACGTGGGTTGACAGTACAACAAGTCACATGTATAAGCACACGTGGGTTGTACCACTTACAAGTCACATATCATACGCGGGTTGACAGTATAGAAAGTCATGTGTACCATACCAGACACGTGACTATTTAGTTTACAACTCGCGTATGGGTGGGAAAAAGCCCAAAAAGGTCAAAAACTGCCTCAAGAAGGAAGGGGAGGTGTTCTATTAGACTTATAAGGTGTTCCTAAGTGGTAAGAAGGACCTAAAACTTTACAAAAGGCTGAAATAAATACAAAGAAACCCCAAACATACAAGGCTATCCCCAGCAGAGTCGCTAGTTCTATTGTAAAGGAAAGTTTCCTATGGCTAGGGTTTAAGAGGCCATCAACGTATTGGGGTTGAAAGGTGGATGCATATAGTTCTGCAAGTGAATACAAGCAAGATCATAGATAATGGTTCATACCTTAGCCAAATGAAGGTTGATCCAAGCATCCCTTCTATCCTCTTCTTGCTCCTCTCGCTCCTCTTGCTCCAAGAGACCTGCAAAATGAATTATACCTTCCTCGAACCAATACGATCACATATAAAGCAATGATAATCAAATAAAAATGAAATAATGATCTGACTAACATCATCATATGATCATAAAAAAAGATTCAATCACACATTGAAAAATGATTTGGGAAGAAGAAGAACATCACATCTTTATTAATCTTGAAAACAAGTACAATTATACCTTCTCTTCAAGTTCGACACCTCACAAAACCTTGATTTGGTTCTGCTACTTCTCTTCTCCAAGGAACTCAACCTCCAAGCTCTGCAACACAAGGAGAAAGCTTCTAGGGAAAATGTGTGGTCAAAGAGAGCTCCAAATCCTCTAGCATAACAATGCAAAGATTCAGTCTCCTCTCATGGACCTCACTACCTCTATTTATATGCTTAATGAAGAGTTAGGGTCGAAGACAAAGTAGTTACAACTGAAGGAGTCAGTTGCATAACTACCCAAACTACCCGAATTTCAAAATACGTATTTTTTTGATATTTTCATGAGGTGTACGAGGGTTGCAGAGACAACAGTCATGTACATGAGGAGGTATATGCGGGTTGCAATGTAGAAAGTCACGTATTTAAGGTGTATGCGAGTATTATATATAGCAAGTCACGTACATACATGGGTTTCCTTAAAGAAACCCGCATACACATAAAAAAACTCATTTTTAGGGTACTTTTGTGCATTTTCAGACTTTGGTGTCTTCTAGAAAGGTTTAGCTAACAGAAATATCTTTCTAATGGTGTATATATGAGATCAAACAGAGTTACAAAACTCAATATATGTTTCCTCCAAGTCAGTTGTTTTTTCAGTGACTTTTAGTAACTTTGAGTGACTTTCTTGAAGTGTCGACATGTGACGAAAATATAGGAAAGTGGTCATAGGTAGAGATGTGTCATTTTGAGCTATAATATCCCCCCACAAGCACCTTCATGTGATTCAGAGATTACTTTTTCAATTTCTGGCTTATCCAAACATCTAAGAAAAACACCCCCTGTATCTTTCCAAAACAGCTGATGTTCTATTGAACAATATTTAGTAGTTTTCAACTTCAATGACCTAGAATATTTCTTGTCTATATGTTCTAGACATTGTAAATACAAAATAAAGTGTACAATATTTGCATACCATGTGGATTCTGCATAGTGGTCCATAATTGTTTCCTTCTCCTGCTCTGCTTGCAATTCTTCTTGTGCAGGTTGTTCTACCATGAGATGAAGACCTAAAGCTTGACAATTTGAATCAGCTAACAATTTAGCCAAACCTTGAACCTTCACTAGCTTTGTAGGCTTAATGTCCACATCATCTTCCATTATCTTTGCAATTCATTTCCCCCTTTTTCCTTCACTATGAGGTTGATTCAATACATCCTTAATGGCAACATTATTAACATAATCAATGACTTTGGAATGTAGAACATAAATTCTAAAAAACTTTAATGCCTTTATCAATGAATAATCTTGCTTCTCCAAAGTGTTGTATTTCAATTCTGAGTCTCTGAGGGCCTTGCTGAAAAATGAAATTGGATGTTCTAGTCCATCATTATTCTTCTGTAATAAAACAACAGCTAAAGTATCCTCTGATGCAAAAGAAAAAGTCAAAAATTCCTTTGTAAAATCAGGACTTACTAGTACTGGTGCTTCCGTAAGAGCTATCTTAATCTTTTCAAATGAATTTTTAGCTTCTACAGTCCACTTAAATTCCTGATCTTTCTTCAACATGGCTATAATTTGTTTAATGGTTTCAGCAAAATTTGGTATGAACCAATGCAGGAAATTTATTTTTCCAACAAAAGATCGCACATCCTTCTTTCTTATTGGTCAACTAATTTTCAGAATAGCTTTTACCCTTTCTAGATCTATCCTTATGCCATCAGTTGAAACTAAATGACCCAACAACTTACCTTCTTGTACAAAAAAATGTGACTTTTTGGGATTGAGAGACAAACCATATTTTCTGCATTTCAGGAAAGTTTGTTTTAAGTGTTTTAAGAGCTCATCATCAGATTGTGAGAAGACTGTAATATCATCTAAATAGAACACTACAAACTTATCCCTCTCTCCCACAAAGGCTATGTCCATATCTCTTTGAAAGGTAGCTCCAACATTCATTAATCCAAAAGGCATTTTGTCGTACATAAAAGTACCACAAGGAGTAGTAAAAGTTGTCTTTTCTCTACCATCAGGGTGCATTGCAATTTCATTATATCCTGAGAAACCATCTACAATTGAAATTCTTTGTGCACCAACCACCTTCTGCAATAATTGTTCAATATTTGGCAAAGGATAATTATCTTCCAGTGAAGACCTATTCAAATTTCAAAAATCAACACACAATATGATTTCACCATTTTTTTTTCTGACAAGTACTAGATTTGCTACCCATGAAGAATATTGAAGGGGAACAATAATTTAGCAGCTAACAATTTTTTTACCTCCTTTTCTATAATGGGAAACAAAGCAGGATTGATTCTCCTTAATTTCTATCTGAAAGGTTTAACATTTGGTTTCAAAGTCACTTTATGCTATATAATACTAGTCTCATATGTCTTCAAATCCTCGTATGACCAAGAAAAAACATCAACATACTCTTTTAATAACTTGATGTACCTGTTTCTTTGCTTTGTTGTGAGTGCCTTTGAGACCTTCACTATTCTGGGGTGCTCCTTGGTGCCAATATTACAATCCATTATATTTTCTTCTGAAGACTGCATAGCTGGTTTTAAAGGGGTATCATCCTTTGAAAAAATCCTCTCCAAAGGCACCAGACCCTTAGGAATAAAATTACTTTTCAATTCAATGATTATGTGACATGCAATCTCATTTTCTGCAACACCCTCAAAATGTTCAATTTTATCATCCTGCTCTTGGTCAATTAAAGAATTAGAAAACTCACCTGTCAGCTCTAATAACCTTTTTATATCAAAATTATCTTCAAAAAATCTCCATTGCTTTATATTATCAGGCACAAAAGGTCTATACCTAACTTCAATAGGATACTTCAGCTGTGTTGTTTTAGGAATCCTGAAATGTGTGGCTGCTAGGAAAAGAGAATCAGTAGTTTGGTTATGATCCCTAGGAATATAAGTGATATTAAAAGCCACAAATAAATTGTCTACCATATCCCATACTTCATTCCTGTAGACTTTCAACAAATCTTGCTTTACTTGATAGTTATTCCTTACTTGCTGAACAACCAACTCAGAGTCGCCATACACAGAGATTTGCTGAATACCTAAACCTTTTGCAGCTCTCAAACCTAACAATAGAGCCTCATACTCTACTGTATTATTAGTGGTAATAAATTCCAACTTATACATTAATCTTACCGCTTCACCACCAGGAGATATCAGAACAAATCTTGCTCCAACACCTTCTTTAGATGATGATCCATCAAAATACATTTTCCAAAGTTCATCCTCCTGTTCCCTATTGCATTTGACTGATTTTTCTTTTTTAACCTGTAATATACCAGCAGCATCATTATCATCACTAAAGTGCAACATACAAGTACCCAAATCCTTTTCAACAGCATACAATGGATGATTTGTAGGATTCTTGTCATCAATCACAATATAAGCAAATTGTAACTCTCTATACAACCTTCTGTTTTCACCTCCAAAGACAGGAATGGTTGCATATGTTAAGTCCATCTGTATATTTCCACCTACCTTCCTGGCCCAAGATCCAGAAAGGAGCATTCCAAACTTAGGTGTGATATCCACCACTACTACATCCATAATCACACTTTTCATTGGTAATTGAGCTAAACTAACCACCATATCCTTTATCACTCCTAAACATTTTATAGCTCAAGAATCGAAAGCATACAAGTCATGATAAGGTTTTGTTATGCTCAACCCTAAAGCTTCCATGACTGCTTTTGGCATTAGATTATGAGATGCTCCTGAATCCAAAAGGAAATTATGTATCACCTTCTCATGAATGGTTAATGTGATATAAAAAGGGGGAGATGCACTTGCATCATTTTCTATTTTCTCTGCCAAAGCTGATCCAATAAAAAATTTAGGATTTTCCTCCTGTAAATTTACTGTGTCGGAAGGTACTTGACTGTTTGTTGAACCAATCATTTTTAAAACTGAATTTTTGTAAGAAGGATTCTTTATCAACTTAGTGAAAGGCATGGGGATTTTAATTTTGCACAATTCATTTTCAAGATTAAAATTATGCATACTTTTATTCACTTCTTCAACTTCAATAACCTTCTTTTGTTTATCCCGATTCTGTTTCTTTTCTAATACTAGATAAGACTGTTGTTTAGGAGGCAAAATTACCTTCTTTTTAGGATTTTGAACCACCTGTTTTGGTCTTGATCTTAAATTTAGGGTTTTCTTTGGATCAGTCTGATATGTATCAGTAGTTACTTCAAGGTTTAAATCATTTTCTGTTTCAAAAACATTTGCATCATAATATTCTGAGTTTAAAAAATACTCCTCAATCACAAAATCTTCAGTCAACTGTTCTCCAAAATAATTCATGTCTTGATCTAGATCCTCAAAAAACTCTTCTTCTTCTTCTTCTATTTCTCCTTCATCAGTAACATTATTATGAAGTGGGGATGGCACCTTTTGATCCTCAGCTTCTCTCCTTTCTTGTTGTATATCATTATTTCTTCTCTCTCTGGGAATGAAACGAGGTGCAAACTGTCTTCTGAATTGAATTGGATTATTAGGTTTTCTGTCTCCCTCTTGAACAGGATTATTTTAATTTTTCCCTAATTCCAATATGTTTAGTTTTGCTGTTAGTATTTTCACTAGTTTTTCCATCTCATCAATCTTACCTTCTACAGAGTGTGATGTTGAAACCACTGGAGCTACCTCTTTCTTACCCTTTCTGTCATAAACTTGTAGAGATAAGTTTCCCTTCAGTCTATTAGAAGCAAGAATATTAGATTCCACTTCTAATGCTGACTCTTTCATGTTAAGTAAATAACAGGTCTTATTTCTCTCAAAATTAGGGAAAAATCATGATCAAAAGCATTAGCATAAGTGAGTTTTGCAGAAGTTTCATAAGGTTTAATCTCTGCTGAGATTCTACCATACATTTTATTGAACCTCTTAGAGAAATCAGCTATAGTTTCATCTTTCTTCCTTCTTAGAGCTCCAAACTCTGTAATGTAATATGTGTGATCCTTAGTATCACTCCATTGTCTCATGAAAAGATCCTGAATCTCTTCTATTATAGTAATAGAGTTTCATGGTAACTCTCTGAACCATCTTCTGACCTCTCCATCTAGATTCTGTATGAACATCCTCATCCACACATATTTTTCCTTGATATTCTGATTATCTGCATAGCTGAGAAATGCATCTCAATGCTCCTTAGCTGTGGTCTCACCTTGTCCATTAAACCTAGGTAAGTATTTTTGGTAATCTCCACCAGGGACAACATTTAAGGGTTGAGTTAAAACTAGAGGTGCATACCTAGCTGCCACCATTCGATCCATCATGTTTAATGGTTGGTTTTGGGCTGCAATCTTTAAGTTGTCTGGTTTAGATGAAGGAAAAACTTGACTAGGACTTGGATGAAAAGGAGTCTTACCAACTTTGAGGTGAAATAAAGGGTTTTTTCTAGGAGATAAGGTCTTTACTTTCTTTAAAGATTGAGGATCAGTAAAAATATGAAAATTACTAACAGGGATTGTAGGTTTCAACCAGGATGAATCTTGTTCCTCTTCCTTTAAAACAGAAAAAGGTGATAATAAGTCTATTTGATCAGGGTTACATAAGGATGGAGATGACTGAGACCTTTTGATTTTCCTAGCTATTTTTCAGAATCTACTCTGCGTCTGAGACACCCAGTTTTAAAGGTGAACTAGGTCTACTTCTTGTTCCAACTTCTTTAGTAGTCACTATGAAATATTTAGTGAAATGTAGTCTTTTAAAATTTGGTGGTTTAAGTCCACCTCTCAAAACCAGTTAAATGATGAGTAACCCAGGGATAGTAGGCTTTCAGCTTCATCCCCAACAATGGAGCCATAGATGTTAGTGCTAGAAATTGTTCTCAGACTACAAAAGAACAAGCCAACACAATCTCATGAAACAAAATTAAGTAAAATAGGTTTTTTTAGGGTTTTGGTTGTGCAGTTTGTAAACAAGAGGGTAAAAACTTCACAAGTCTAAGGTAAACACTAAATCATGCAACATTGAAGGAATAAGATGCATAATATATAAAACATAAACCAAAAACAATAAGCACAACACTGAATTTCATCCACAGTTAACTAGCATTTCATGAATAATAACCTCAAACAAGAAATGAATATATCAACTGAGTGCTTAAACCAATAAAAAATGAAACCAACAGATAAGATAAATAGGGCTTATAGTTTGAGTATATTCCATAATCAGTCATTCAAAATACATCAGATTTTTTTACACTTAGCTCCATAAACAGTAGCTTGATAGCCTCCCCTTGTACAAAAATTCGAACCCTCAGTCTTTTTCCAGCCTTACTTTTATCTCGGTTTCCCAAATACAGTTACATAACTAAAAAAACTACTTTTAGGTCATGCTACCAAATTACTCAATAAAAATATAGTCATACAAATTAAAATAACTTTTTCAAAGACTAACTAATAACCACTATTTTTAAAGCACTTTACAAGTCCTTAGTAGCCTCTACCAAAAGAGCTATCCCTTCTAAATCTTGAGTCTTCTTTCTTGTTTTCTGATGATCAGCTTCCAGGTCTTTGACTCTTTTTGAAAGCTCCTAATTTTGCTGTGTTAGGTCTTGAATGGTTTGCTTCAATTCTACATACAAACTTTGTGTCTGTCTTTTCCTTTTCAAGGTTTCCTTAGAAACTGCAACTAATTCTTGATAGTGGCTATTTACCTCCTCTAAATTTTCTCTCAATATTTTGTTAACAGTCATTAAATCCTCATTTGTTTCATGCAGGTATTCTATCTGATATTTGTGTTGTTTAATACTTCTTTGCAAATTCTCATTCTCTGAATCAATGCACTTCACTTCTGAAACTGGATTCATTTCTTCTGGCATCCAAGGGATTTTCAATTTCTTAAAAATCTCTTCATCTTCCTCCAGCTACTCTGTCATAGCCATAGGAACCCGTGAAGATTCATTGATTTCGACACTGCATTGGGCTGATGGATTTGCAACCTTTTCTTTCTCTGCACAAAAACTTGATATGACTGAATGCTGCTTCTTTGAATCATCTTGATGATGGTCTAAGATTACCTTCTTTCAAACTTCCTTAAATATCTCTGAGATTTTGGTTTCAGTGAAAGCTAAATTATCTTCTGAAATAATTTGTTTCTTACCCTTCATCTCCTTTACATTTAAATCGTCATTGTCTTCTAACTCTTCTTGAGATGAAGAGTATTCAATCATTGTAATTTTCTTCTGGCTAGTTTAGGGTTTAACAATTTTTTCATATTCAATCTGAGTTTATTGTTGGGTCTGGTCTTAGGTCTCCAACCTGACCCAATTTCCCCTAAAATGCTCAAAGTTTTTCCTTGATGTTTGATAGAAGCTAGCTGAACTACCTTTATTTTTATCCCTCATGACATTACCCCTTCTTCAGACTGTTTCTGTACATCCTGTTCAGTGTCAACCCTAGCTTCATCAAACAATGAATTTTCCTTATCTTCTGACTGTAATCCCATAGGAATTTGTTCCTATTCTTCCAAATTTTTATTTACTTCTTAGTTTACTTCTACATGAAGACTATCCTCTACATGCTCCAAATCCTTCATTTTTTTCCTTTGATATTTCATTTTCCTCAATATTAGTCTGTTGTTCATCTTCAACATTTTCATCTCTTTGGGTCATTGATTTTCCTGGTACATTATCCTCTTCTTTCTCAACTATGAATCTCTTTTTCAGTTTCTTTACCAAATTATGTCCTTTATTCAACTACCTTTGCTGAGCTTGGTCTTCTTTCTCTGATTGAAATCCAGACTAGAATAGAAAATAATCCCATGTTTTTTCCTTCTTTTGAAGCACGGTACTTATGATTAGCTTTATTAGACCATGATGAAATATAGACTATTTAGTATGGTATTGATGCTCCATTACCCTGCTGGACATATTTTGTAGACATTTAAGGAAAAATAAAGGAAGGTTCATCTTTGCTTCATGGTTAAGATGCTGCAAAAACCTAAAATGATACTTAAATACAAATGCAAATATTCCTTCACAAGTTGTATAACTTTCCAGAATTTTTATTGGTTCTCTCCACTCTGGTTTGAACTTCTGGATATGTACTCCTTTACCCCACTCTACAACAACATCTAGAAGCAAGTAATTCTATGCATCAAAGGTAAAAGGTACTTTTTTGAACCAATATTCTCCTTCATCTGGGATCCCTGTAGCCTCTACTATTAGTTCTCTAGTCAACTCAATCTTTAAGGTGTCAAAAGTAACAATATCTTTATCCAATCCTTGAGCAAACTTATATGAGACCTCTGTGTGATATCCATCAATCTTCTCAAAAAAACTTAACCATTCTACTTCTAAAAGTAATCTTGCATAGTCAGGGAAAGCTTGAACCCAAGACATATATGAGGCTTCAACTCTGTTTGTTTTCCCACTCCTCTTCATTTTAGATAACTGAACTTAAAAAAATTGCTTCCTTCAGTAAAGAACTTTAACTCTATTCAAATCTTGGCAATTTTAACAGACAATGATATGTTGAGAAACTAAACCCCTGAACTAGATTTTATCACTTAAACTGATAAGTATTTTAACTCTATTGACAGAGAAAATTCGACATTGAGCAACAATTGAGTTTATATACTAGCATTCTTAGTTAAACTCCATAATTAATATTCTTTCAATGTGAACCCGAATACATGGAATATGATAGTAATTCGCCTCATACCTGTCAGAATAGTGGATTGAGCTGTTAGAAATATGTTTTCCTGTCTGCTAGGTTTCCAATTTCATTCTTAAATCTTTCTTTGACTTCCACGAAAATGCCAAACAATTACCCTTCAAAGCTTGAAATTATCAACCTTCTTCAATATTTGAATACAAAATGCCAGAACTCTACCACGACTTCTATGATCTTCATGCACTTCAGGAGATGCGTAACTAAAGGTGAATTTTCCTCATCATGGATAATTATTAATGTACCACTAATATGTATCTCATAACTTCCAGACCACCACAACTTACCTTAATGATTCCTTACCTAAACTGTTAACACTTGTCACAATGATTACTCTAGCCTAAAACACGTATCAAACTCATTAAAAAGTGTGAATGACCTCTCCTATGCGTGAATTTCGATAATTTTGAGCCAAAAATCATGATTTTTAGATAGCGTGATTTTCTTGTAGCGCGCATGTTTAACTTTTCTGAGCTTGCGCTACAAGAATACCTGTTTTAATAATTTTCAAAATAAAACTCACAGCAAAGGGTTAACTTTGGTTAAATGGCTTAAAATAAAACCTTATGATATTTTTTAGAACCTTTAAGTCATATAAAATTCCTACAAGCCCCTAGAAACCATAAATTTCACTAAATACAACCAAAATTTTAAAACCTATGAAGTCAACAATAAATACAAGCATAAAATCAAAGAAAAATTTAAAGGAACCTAAAGTCTAAACTTAAAAAATGAAAGAAATACCATGTTTTAAAACAATCACATACTTTAAAAGAAGAAAAAAAATAGGGTATAAAACAAACCTTCTCCTGCACCTCCTTCTAATGGTCGTCTCACTATTGATAAACCTAGTCTTGACACAATCTTACGCCCTCCAAAGAGTAAAATATGAAAAAACGTTTTCAATCCTAGTGCTCGAGATGGTCAATTCTATAGCATTGTTGAGGATTTATCCCAAGTACCTTGCACCATGTACACATTGGAGGAACTCCAAAGTTTCCCTAAACAACAGAAGAATTTGTTGTCATCCCTGGGGTCCTTAGATCCAGATAATTCCACCATGATCACTTTTAACATGGAGAATTACAAATCAAGGTTATCCCACCAACTGGCATTTCAAAATGTGACTAGAGTGGTAGGTAGGAAAGTTCATCGAAATGTATTTGACAAAGGAGATTCCACGTCAGTTTTATCTATGTCTTGTTGGAGAGCCATTTTTTCTCCTGAACTTAATCAGTCACCAACCACCTTAAAATATTTCAACGGACGAGGTTTCCAACCTCATGGATTTATACTGGCGTTATCCATCAAGGTAGGGGGAAAGACTATTTCTATCCATGTAGAAGTGGTCAATGCTCCATTGGATTACAACTTGTTATTAGGAAGAAATTGGTTCTATGATATGATGACAGTTTCTTCGTTAGTATTCTGCACGCTCCAATTTCTGCATCAAGGGAAGATTGTAACCATTGATCAACTAGATTACTGTTCGCTTGATATCACCACTACCATGAAAAATAATGTTCCTATGTTAGGGAATTCTCCTCCTCCCTATCAATATATAGGAGTTGGAATTTTGAAAGATTCATCCCTCATGGGGGTCTTTCCATCTACTGTTTCCCCTCCTAGTATGAAAATTTCCATGGTAAACATGATATCATCCACGATCGGGGGCATGTATAAAGGCAAAGTGATTGCTGAATTTCCTTCTCTGAGTCCACATGAAGCCTTGTACGATGCCATTCAATATGTTTATGATGCCTACACAAATGATCAACATTTGGTAGCATCATATCCTTACCATCAGCCCTATCGGCTATATCTCCTCTCCCAACTTTGGATTATCTCTCACATACTTTTCCATTATAAGAGTATATCATGAAGGTTATGATTCTGGATGAATCATTATGGGAAGATTCTCACCATCAATCTTTGTTTCTTCCTAATTCCAATTTTGTAGATTCAGATTTTGTATCTCTTATCAGTTCTGATATTGTCGAGTATCCATAAACTCCTGTCTTATTACAATGTGTAGATTCTGAAAGGAATTTGTTCAAGATCACTTAAACGATTACCATCAACATATCAGTGAATCCAGGTGTTGTTGAACATGTTCACATTGGAAAAAACCATTCGGCAATGGAAATTGAGGAATACCAAGATATTTTCAAGGAATTCCATGATGTTTTTTCCTGGAGTTATGAATAAATGTCTGGGATTGATCCATATATTCTCGTGCATGATATCAAGACTTACTTGATGGAAAAACCGATTAGGCAAAAAATTCACCAGGTCCACCCAAGGAAAGTTGAGGTTGAAATTTTTTTAAAAGTTGGTTTTATCTACCACGTGCCTTTAACTGAGTGGGTACCTAATATTCTTCATGTTGCCAGGAAACATGGCACTATTAGGGTTTGCATCAATTTTAGGGACTTGAACAAAGATTTTCTAAAATACAAATTTCCTACCCCTCATATCGATCAGATCCTTGAAAACTATGCTGGAAATGTCATTTTTTCTTTCATGGCTATATTTCCCGGCTGTAATCAAATTGAGATATTTCCTGCCGACCAGTATAAAATGATATTCATTTTCCCGTGGGGAACCTTTGCGTATCACAAATTACCTTTTGTCTTGAAAAATATTGGAGCTACTTTCCAATGAGCCATGTCTTATTCTTTTCATGATATAAAACACATAGTGGAACCGTATTTGGATGACATACATGCTCATCCATAACAGAGAAAGGATCATTCATGGCATCTTAGACACATTTTTCTTTGATGTCATCATTATCATATTCGACTAAATCCACACAATTGCATTTTTTATGTTGAGTCTAGACAACTTCTTATATTCATTTTTTCCAAGGATGGAATTTGAATTGATCCCTTCAAAATTGCAGCCATTGTGGCCTTACCTCCTCAACCGACATCACTGAACTCCAAAGTTTGCAAGGGAAGGAAAACTTTCTTCATTGTTTTGTGTGTAATTTTGCAGATAAAACACAAGGTTATATGCGTCCATTGACGAAGAACACTCCCTTACTTTGGGATGATCAATATCAACAAGTTTTTGATAATTTAAAACAAGCCATAACACATTCTCCTATGTTGCACCCCCCAGATTATTCAAAATATTTTCTGCTCTATATTGCTGCCTCCACTACTACCATTTGTATGGTGCTAGTGTAGGAGGATTCAAATGACCAAGAGAATGTCATGTAATATCTTTGTAAAAGTATTCTTGACTCTAAAAATCGATATTCATATGTGGAAAATCTAGCTTTGGATACGGTCATTGGTGTGCAACGTTTCCATCATTACATCCTACTTCGCACCACTATCGGTCTTGAAGATCAAAACCCTAGGTACTAAATTTTTCCTTGTTAGGTACTAGGGGGGAAATATTCTCGTTGGATTGTTATCCTACAGGAATTTGATATTGAATCCGCTAAGACAAATTCTAAGAAGTCATTAGTATTTGCAGATTTGATGTGTGACCTTCCCCGTGCTCTCAGGGAAACTAAGCCCAATGATTCATTTCCAGATGAATTCTTGTTCCTGATCAGCACGAAAGGTCCATGGTATGGATATTTGATCGTATATATCCAAAATCAAATATTTCTACCCAATATGTCTCGTGATGATCACCAACGCATTCGCTACCACACTAAGTATTATCTCATTCTCAATGATACTCTATACTATCGTGGTATTGATTCAATTCTCCGATAATGTCTTACTCATGATGAGGATGAACAAGTTCTGAATGACTTCCATTCTAGAGCATGTGGTGGTCATCTTTCTTGGATGGACACAACTCAAAAAATTCTTCATGTTGGGTACTTTTGGCCCTCGATATTCAAGGATTTCCATGAAGCAGTAAAAAAATGCCGACCTTGTCTGCTATTTTATCATAAAAAGTGCACCCATCCTTCTATGTTACACCCCATTATTCTTGTTGGACCTTTTTCCAAATGGGGGATTGAATTTATGCATTGTAATCCTACCTCATCTAGGAGGCATGGTTACATTATTGTAGTTGTTGATTATTTCACAAAATGGGCTAAGGAAATGCCTACATATGCTGAGGATGGTAAGACTGCCACCCTCTTCTTATTTAATTACGTCATCGCTAGGTTTGGAGTTTTGTGGGACATAGTAACTGATCACAGATCTCATTTCCATAATAATATGATGGTCGATCTGAGTGCCAAGTTGGGTTTTCGTCATGAAAAATCAACCCCCTACTATCCACAAGCTAATGGCCAAGTGGAAGCCATTAACAAGGTCCTTAAGACCATTCTTTGTAGGATGGTTGGAGACCATAAATCAAATTGGAATTTAACTCTATTCTCCACACTTTGGGCCTATATAAATTCTATGAAAACAATGACTGGTTTCGCACATTTCCAATTGGTCTATGGACTGCAAGTTGTTCTTCCTATCGAATGTCAAATTCCGTCACTAAGACTAGTTGTTGAGCTTCTACCCAACACTTCTACCAAGGAAGAACATTTTATTTATCTAACTAAACTTTACAAGACACAACGAGATGTTGCTTTGGCTAATGAGTCGCACAAGGAACAAATAAAGGCTCAATATGATAAATTGGCTCAACCCCACATTTTTAATGGAGATCTGGTTCTGACCTATGATCAGAAACACGATAAATTTGGAAAAGAGAAGATGGAATAAATGTGGTATGGGCCTTATATCATTAGTACAATCTTGGGAAAAGGAGCCTATGAGTTAGTGGACTGTGGCGGGACACCTTTTGGGCATCCTCGCAATGGGTCTTTCTTGAAAAGGTACTATTCTTAGGATATCTTTGCATTAGTGCCTTGTATATATGTATATATTTGAATTTTTAAGTGTGGTTTATTTATTTTAAGTATGGTTTTAGATTCTTTTCTGATGCTGCTTATCCTATGTCATGCTTTAAATTCTGTAGATGCCTCTCTTATATGGTTTTGTTGATGGTTCTTTTCGTTACACCTTGAATCTCGCTTCAACCTCCTGGGTACTGTATTCCCAAGCCAATGAATTAGTTAGTTCAGGAGTGGTTTGTCTAGGTCCATCCACCAACAACATCGTCAAGTATCACGCAGTGATAGGATTGATAACTGAAGTTGTACCTCGTGATATTAATCATTTGGTTGTCTTTATGGACTCCCAGCTCGTGGTTTCTCATTTGAATCATGTTTATGCCATTTGAAACCTGATACTCCTCCTTATTTTTTGAAGGGTACGATTATTAGAGAGGTCATTTGAATCTATTACTTATCAACACATCCCAAGATCTTATAATACATTTACAGATTCACTTTCTAATTATATGTTGGATTGGTATATTGCTCATTCTTGACCCATTGATAAGTAAAATGAAATGATACATTGTAAATAAACAGTAAAAGACACAAATCCCATGTAAATAACATTCCATTTCCAAAAACAAGTAGGCCACAAAAAAGATGAGTTTGGATATATATATATATATATAAGTGGTTTACAAAAAATATGGTCTCAAGACCCTGACTAAAGCATGCTGGCTTTCACCACTACAAGACAACAAAAGTATTGAAGCTAGGAGATTTCAGTGTATACATCATGCGAAACCCTAATGGTGCTTATGGTAGCACATGATGGCCCTCACCAGTCTTCGTAGTAAGTGGCCAAATTTACCCAACACACTAGTTGTGTGCCTTTGGTAACTCCTAGGAAGGCCATCTACTGATATATCTAGAATGTCTAGGGTGAGCCGGTTGAGGTTCTCTTCCATCCCCTTCATCCCATTGTCTCCATGATTCAAAAATAGAGCCCCAGATCACCTGTCTATGGGAGATTATCCTCCAGGTTGAGCTAATCCCACATTTGCACGGTAAAAAGTATGTCTCATTACCACACATAAAAATCCTAAAATGATAAAAAATATAAAAACATATATATCTAAGTGTTTTACTTACCAAGGTCTCACCACTGATCATCTACTTGTAGGGATAGGTATGGGTCTTGTCTGAGGTCAATTCCTGCATAGGAATAATCCTCGACCATGAGGAGTTGTTCATCCAACCAGCAGAAGAAGGTATCCCCATAATTAACCCTAGGACCATGACCACCATGGCAGTACATGATCTCCACCCATTGGAGCATGTGTGGATCGCGTTCCCTCAGCTCAATAAAATCCACCCGTGGTCTCAGTAATGGAACCCTTTCTAAGAATAATGACACTAAGATTATGCCATATCTGAACTGCTTTAGTTCTCCTCGTCGATATTTGGTTAGTTTCTCTTTGAATGCGACCAGTAGGGATTCTATCCATTTGAATATTGACGGGGCCATAGCCTCCAAGGAATATAACATATGAGCTCTCTATTCTTGATGATCCCCTGACTCTTGGAGATACGCTACATGGTAAACATGTGAATTTCCATAGTGGTAAGTCCATCACATATTTAATTGGAATTTTCTTCCCACTCATCTGTGTGCCCGGAAAGTAGTACTAGTCTATAAGTCCCTGAGTAGTAATGCCCCCACCATGAGGACCAGTCAACAAAATAGGTGCTCCTAGCCTGGAAAAACCTGCCAAGAAGTAGATGTATTCTACTTCCACTGTCAGAATATGAGCACCCATCTCAAAGTATTGTTGTTCAAGATTCCACATCCAGAGTATATACTCCAATAGTCTTAGTTGTGCTCTCATGCTTGGTACCCTTAAGAATTTTATTAATACACACTCGTGAAGAGAGTTCATGGTTCATGGGTCATTTTCCCCTCTTATGTCATCTAGTTCATGTTCACGCTCTTTCCAGACAACCATTTTTGAAAATGCACCCTACCAAAACAGTAAATTGAAGGATTATAAGTCATATCCAAAAATTTAAAATTTAAAAAAAATTGTAATTTGGTTTATTTTTAATGCATTCTAGAGAAATCTGCGGCACCGCTAGTTATCCATTAGAACATTAAAGCGGTGCCAATGCTTTTTCCTTTAGGAAAAATGCGGTGTCACTTGAGCACCACCCTTCTCGAAAGGGAAAAGTGCGGTACCCGTAAAATGCTTTTTCCCTTTGGAAAATTGACTTAAAACCCTAAAAAACCCATCAAAATTAAAATGGAAAGCGTGAAAGAATTAGGATTGAGTTCTAGAGTTACCTGGTTTAGACGGTTTGAAAAATAGTTGATCGTAGGATTCACAATCAAAGATTCAAATTTGCACTCCAAATAGCTCCTTTTCTCTCCAATTTGGGTAAAAAACAAATGGTAAATGTTTTTAACCTTTTACCATGTTTTATTCACTGTTTTTATCTATTTTTTAATGATTTTATTAACTTTTACCCTAATTTGACCATTTAGAGTTTTATTTTTATTTAAAAAAGAGCCTAATAGTATTTTTGAAGGTTACAGGTCATGGAGAATTAATATTTTCTGATATGAAAGAGTTTCTTTTTGTCTTTTTCATTCTCGCACAAAACAAAAAAGTTTTCGAGTGCTATTTTTGAAACTTCGGTCGTGCTTGTTAAACCTAGCACTGAATTCCTGAGTCAGATTTTACCTCTTTTTCGGACTCGTTAAGCCTATTTTATGAAAAATAAATCCTAATAGATTCCTCTTTAAGCTCTTTTTGGAATCTTAAAATGTGAAAAGATTCTGGAGTGAACTTGTCTTCTTCATGCTCGTAAAAGGAACTGAAGAGTCGTATTTCTGAAGATAGTTTACCCCTTTTTTGGTTTAGATTGACTAAGTTACAAAAATGGTATACTCTTGTCATTGAATAGAAGAGTTATCCAAGGTATTATTTTATACTTTTTTGAGCCTTGGAGACTAAATTGTGCAAAAAAAGACACTTTGGAGTTTACTTATGTTTCATTCAGACTCTCTTTCAATGGACTCATTAAACTAAACATTGATAGACCCTTTTTTTGGGAACGAACCCCTCCTTTATCATGTTTAGAAAACAAATGAGAACTAACTTATCTCATGATTGTTGGAATAATCAAAACCCATCCCAAGACTTAGGATAAAATAATTAATCTCTTTTGATTAATTCCTAGGTACTACACTAGCTAGTTTGCACCCAAACCCATTTTTGAGGTCAAACTTTCCAAAACTTCCTCATGGAGTGAGTTAGAAATATTTTGGATAAGATCCTACCAACCCATAGACTTCCTAGAATGGAAACTATGCATTACTACTTTTTCCTGTCTTTCCATCTTTTCTGCGGTTTTAAGGCAAAATCTAAATCTAGGTTTAAAGTAGTTTACCTTTTTTTTTGCACCAACTCACCTCCCTTATTATCCTCATATAAAATCATGATAAATTCAAATTTCCATCACTTATGATCTATACACACTCGTTCAGCACATTTGTGAGCCTGTTTACTGATTTGGAAAGTGCTTTATCCACCTATGGGGGATTTTGACTAGTTTGGTAAACCTTCTTTTGTACCAATTTGAATAGCTTCCTAAAGATTTAAAATCCTTGCAGTATATATTGTATGAGAAGCCTACATATATTTAATGATGGCTGATGTAAATTAATATCATCAACAGTTAGTGGATTATCACATATTCAATCTCCTTGAGTGTTTCTTGCATATTTTCAAGCAGTTTTGCGAGTTCGATTGTTATAATCTTGGGATTAATTTCCATATGGTATCAAAGCCATGGTAGTGTTATAGCTGATTTTACCACTCCAGGTGAATCACACTTTGTATGGCCTTCCCCTATCCCTCTGCAGACTCCTTAGACCCCATGGTCCATTTTTTGTTCTTTGATGTTTCCTTGACCATCCCTAAAAACACGTGAAAAATTATACACATGAATTTTAAACCCTTAATCATGTATATACGTGCATTTGACCACTAAAACCGCATACATCAGGATGTGTACAAAATACAAATCCTTTTGGAGTTTTCCTTGATATGGATCCGACTCACTTGACTCCTGGCCTTCCCTATGCCTTGAGATCGCTCGAATTCGACCTTTCATTACCATTTTGAAATGCTATATAAGGAACTCTATGGTACATTGAAGGCATATGAGAGAATTGAGAGAAAAGAAACTATAGTCCATTGTTGCCAGAACTTATGCCTGAGTCTGCATCCCTTTGTCCCTTGGAGCACTTACGTGTTCTTCCCAAGCTTTCCTTTTGCTTGTGAGCTTGCTATCGAGAGATGGAGGATTGAGGTGGTGGAGGCCCAAGTGGGGTATTCCATTTCTCTAGTTCACAGACATGCTAACAGAGGTTGTATCTATTGTAATCTCTGATTTATATTAATAGAAATATCTTTTCCTATCCAATAATGTGTGTTTGAATGAATATTTTATCCATGGGACGATTTCAAATGCTTATACATTGTTGATTATATATGCTAGAATAGATCTAAAACCATGATATATAGTATGCTTGTATTGTTTACTTGTTGTTGAGGAAGTAATTTATCAATTCAAGATGAAGTTGGAAAGCTCAACGGGGATCTACTTCAACTGTCCGAAATAAGGTACAAGGTCTGATCCTTTAGTGTTAGACATTTACTTTCTAATGCATATTGGAAAGGATTGATTTCTAGAGTCAAGTTGTCTATTGTGGTACCCCAAGCCATAGGAATTTCTCTCTATAACAGAATTGGCGACTCTGCTGGGGAGTTCCTAGTAGTTGTCCTTTGGGGTTTTTTCTATCGGCATTCAATGAATTTGAATTGCTCTTTCTCTCTTGTCTCTGTGTCAGGTCTGGGAGCATGTTTTCCTGGTAGTGTCTAATTGGTGTGAAGTTTGTCTCAGCTTGTCTATTTGCCTTGATTTTTATGTACCTTTCTTCATGTACGCAAGTTTTTAACTCACAATCGCGTATACACGCAGGTTTCTCTGCGATTTCCACGTATACACGCGGGTTTACTGTGAACAGTCATGTATGCCCTTAGTTTTTCCTTTTAGTGGAATTTAAATGGTTGCTGGGTGAAGTTTGATGATTGCTGAGTCTCCTTTGACACTGCCTGAGTCTATTTATACCTCTGTTTCTAACCAGAGATGTTCTTTTTAGGGTAATTTTTTTTTAAGAAGGTTCTTGTCATGGCATTTTTGATTTTTTGTTTGATATTAGTGGATTAGATATATTTTACCTTAGTGCTTTGCTTGAGTGTTGTTTGAGTGTGCTTGCAGATTCTAGGGGTTGTAGAATCATTCTTTTGATTTTTGTATCTCATTTTATTTCAAAAAATCCAAAAATATTTGCTTATCATCATGCATTGCATTTTGCATTTTGCATTGTACTTGCACTAGATTTGCTTTGGAGTATTAGTTAGGATTTCATATAGGAAATCTTGCATTCATCATTTGAAGAAAAATTGTGCATTTCACGTAGTAGCATACCCTGTTTTCATGGACACAATGCATTTGCATTGATTGTTAGGTGTGCATTTTACTTCATGTTGTGTCATAACACCATTAGTTGCACGGCCATATCCCTCTTTTGAGTAATAAAGCCAATTAAAATCAACGCTTAATTAAAATGAACTACACTCTTTTCTTTTATAGGGTGCACCAACAAGATTAGGTTTTAGGGTCTTGGAATAGTTCATTGTGAGTAAATTCTCCAAGACCACTAAACAACAACATGTATCTGTCTGTCCAGGTGAGTGTGTGAAATCCTTGGTATAACCAGTGTTTCTCAGGATCCTCCTCTCAAAAGGGAGTTAAGCATGAGGCAGTGTGAGCGGTAATTTATTGGGATGACCCCTAGTCATAACTGAGTATAACCAGAGATATTTTCAGAATTTTATTCATATCTGGGGGCTCTTTCGAGAGTTTCGGGCTGTGCAACCCCTTCCCATATGGTCAATCCCGCCTGCAACTTTCTGCCTGAGCATTGATTATATTGAGGTGACCTTAGTGGCCTTACCTAGGATATCGAGGGGGTACTTTGCATGGGTTATTCTGCAGGTGTCCTGGCCAGGTTGGGGTCGGACAGCACAGTCGCTTTATGTGTTGAAGCTAAGGGCCACAATAATTGGTTACATACCTCTACTTGTTGTGTATGGGAGTCTCAAGCCTCTCCTAGGAGAGACATACCTGCTTCATTCGGGAGCTCACTTATCCTACCCTTGATTGCTTGCATTTGGCTTTAGATTTTATTGGTGATTTCTTTGTGCACGATAGCTTGCCTAGGGTTTGCATAAATAGAGAGTCTTTTCTATTTTTTGAGTCATTGTGGATTCGGGTGCGGCTCCTTGCCATTCTCATTGTTTAGCAGGACTTTCGCCTTCTACATCTCCTCCTCCTTTGGGAGAGAGACATAGGCAATCCAAGCGGACTACTTTGCACATTGATTCACATACCATGGGAGACCATATAGAAGGTATTCCTGAACCACCTTCTCCCATTCAAGTGGAAGATGGGGAGTTTACTCCTACCTACGATCCTTCACCCAACTTGGCTGAGTTAGGGCCTGTGATTTCTGAGATAGGAACCTTTCATGATAGACCTACTCTCTCTAGGGTTGATTCCCCATTAACACATTACCATTATGGAATGTCGGAGGATGCTGAGACTCATTTTGAACCTGCGAGAACTAGTTATGGTAGTTATCGTATGTCTAGTTTTCCCACACATGATTTGGAATTTCATGTCGAATCTGAGTTTGAACCTAACACTATGCCTGGGGGCACTCTCATTCGTTACCATGCGGAGAGGTTTGGGAGCACTAGTCATATTGCACCTTCCATCCCAATGGTGGAAGTTAAATCACATATCCCTCCCAGGTCTAGCTTTAGTGATCCTATTAGGATACCAGATCCGAGACGAGTGACTATAGGGAATAGTAAATACATAATTACACAAATCCCTCCATCCTCTATCCCTAGTTCTTTAAATATTCACCCTCCACCTCATTCACGTGGTCCTTCGGGCCGAAACGTTGCTACGAGTTATGTCTGTACTGCGGTTACTAGACTGGTTGTGTCTCAGCTTCATATACCCCCCGTTGTTTTGGGAGGTCATGCTCATACTTCTAGAGGTCACATTCTTACTTCCAGAATGTATATTCCTACTTCCAGAGCGTATGTTCCTACTTACAGAATGTCTCATGCGACATCTCATGCGATGAATTATGGACCCTATTATGGGATGCACTATGGATAGGGTTCTTCACCTTATGGGGGTGGGTATCAACAATCTTCTTACTCCCCTAATTATAGCTTTGTAGCTCCTAATATTCAAGGTCCACAACACTATGGTGCTTCCATGCCACCCTACACGGGTCAAACGGGAGGAGGGCACTATGGCCAAGGCCATGGTGGTAATCAGACCTATGTGAATCAGAACTATCAGGGAGTGGTCCATCGACCTCATCATCCTAGGCTCCCTTTCCTCGTGATGTTGAATCTTCCTGACTTGTCGAGATTGACGAACGATCCTGCATCTCATGACCCGGCTTGGCTGGCTGTCCCTACGAAGCTTCCCTTGGACATACCTAAGTTTGAGGGAAAACCAGGAGAGGATCTAAGCGAACATGTTACTACCTTTCACCTATGGTGCTCTTCGAATTCCTTACACCAAGACTCCATCTGTTTAAGGCTATTTCAACACACCCTTATAGGGATTGCTGCAAAATGGTATATAGAGCTACCTAGGGGGCCATTCGCTTTGTTCGATGACCTAGCGATGACTTTTCTTAACCACTTCCAGCTACCAGTGCATTATGACGTTGGCACTGAACTCTTGTCGACATTCTGGAAAGATAAAGCCACACATATCTTAGATCATATCCAAGAGTGGCATAGATGGAAGAGGTTAATTAAAGCCTTTATACTACCAGAATTCCTCCTCGAATGGTTCCTTAATTCGTTATTGCCATATACAGCGAAGGATGTTTCTACATTCAGAGTCCAGAATGAGGAACAAGCAATTTTTAGGGCGCAGGAACTGGACTTGATTTATGCTTAGTCCAGTTTGTTATATGAGATTATTCCCAATGCTCCACATTATAGTTTCGACCCCAAAGTCAAACCTGGACCACATGCCGATGGCATTGTTGGTTGTGCAAGTGCGAAACCTGCAAATTCGGTTGCAAAACAAGTTATTCAATTATAAATCAACCAATATACTTCAGGACAAGCTATGGCTTCATCTCAACCCGCCCAAATGGTGAGTGTACTTTTAGTGCAATCGTCAGACCAGAAGGGTAACCAGCAGCCCGAATGGAATAGAAAAAAGGGTAAGAACAATCATAAGGGTGGGAATAAGAATGAGAATGCTAATAGTAATGACAAGAACAACCGTAATGATGGGGGGGACAAGCAAGCTAAACGTAAGGTTAATTTCCCTTGCAATTTATGTAAGGACGATCACCTCACTTACTTGTGCCCTCGTATCGATGAAGCCTCGAGATTCTTGGCACATGGCCCAACTGTACTAACTAACCCTTTACCTCACAATCAAAATATGAACTCGAGGACCCATGACCAGTATGGTGGTGATCAAGATCTTCCGGAGGGCAGTGGTCATGGTTGCATTAACATGGTACGTGCTGCGAAAGTTGTGACCCGTGCGAAAGACTATGGTTCGTCACAACCCAGCCCAGGAAAATAACCTGATCCACCAGGGTCCCCTTTGTGTATTGAGAAACCTATGGATAAACCTGAAGCTACACCTCGCATTCCTAAGGTAGTCCTTAAGCATTCGAGGCACAATCCTAATGCCCGAGCCACCCAGAACTATTCAGTTGTCAAGGATTTGGGCCACACTCCTTGTGCGATGTCTGCATTGGAAGTGCTTCAGAGTTGTCCTTCACAAAGGAAGGTGTTGCTTTCTACCCTTGGTGTGAATGATGATGATTCTTTCTCTGTGATTAAATTTGAAACTGCAAGACTTCATCCTTTCTTGCCTTACTATGTGTCTCTTTTGATTCACATAGAATGTCTTAATATGACCGTCAAGCGCATTGTGATTGACGAAGGTATTGCCACTTTCGTGATGTCTTTATCATGTTGGAAGGGTTTAGGTTCCCCTGAGCTGTCTAAATCAGCGACCATGTTAACTGCATTTGATGGGAGATCATTTAGGCCACACGACATCCTTCCTTCCCTTAAAGTCCATTTGGGAGGGAAGACCATTGTGATAGAGGTCGAGGTGGTTGATGCACCCCTTGACTACAATCTCTTGTTGGGTAGGAATTAGATGTATAGTATGCAAGCCATTGCTTCTTCCCTATTTCGCGTTGTATGCTTTCCATTTAATGGGAAGATAGTCATGATTGATCAAACGACATTCAAGAATCCATCTGTTACCGCATCTTCAGGAGCTTCGATCCCGATTATTGAACACTCTCAGCCAACAACTGGGAGTGTGGGTGTAGGCATGTATCCATCCCTCATGGGAAGCTTTATTTGTCCTACAGTGATTCTTATGATAGGGTCTAGTTCCGGTGAGGCTTCGACATCTATGAGATCGATGTATTTTCACACGAGTCATATGGAATATCCTTGGATTCTTCCTACACTGAGTACTCCGAGTGAGCCCATCATGACGGACGTGCCATTGCCTGCAACTATGATAGCTTATCAAGCTAATCTCAAGTGTGTTGTAGAGCCTAGTCCTTCCTCTTCGCAGACGGAGGAGGACGACCCTTATGTGCTGCCGATCAGTCTTCTCATGTGCATGACTGCCTTGATATGGTTTTTCCTTCAGATGAAGCAATTATTGAGGCTATGTTGGGAGTTGAGCCACCATGGGAGGAACTCTATCATAGATCTTACTTTCTTCCTGAGCTTGACCGCTTGGAGCGTGAGGACTTTAGGGCAGTGCTTAGTGAGAGAGTTGGTAGTCCTATGGTTCCATTAAGCTCTCCTAGTTAGATGGCTGATGGAAACATGGCGAACATATCTTCAACAATTCCTATCAATATCTCTCGCGATCCTGGCAGGATAGAGAATGTATATATTGGGGAGGAATGTTCCCATGCTGAGATTCAAGAATACACCGAGCTATTTAAGGAATTTCATGATATATTTTCTTGCTCTTACGATGAAATTCCAGGTATCGACCCTCGTATTGTTGAGCACAAGATTAATACTTATTCCAATGCTAAGCCTGTTCGACAATTCTTGTGTGCGGTGAATCCTAAGAAAGCACCCGCGACTGAGGTGGAGATAGAGAAATTGTTAAAAGTCGGTTTTATCTATCCCGTTCCCTGGATGGAGTGGGTTTCAAGCCCCATTCCGGTGGATAAGAAGTAGGGAGCGATCCACATATGTACTAATTTCCGTGACTTGAATCGTGCCTGTCCTAAGGACAATTTCCCCACACCATTTATTGATCAGATTTTGGATGAGTGTGCGGGTAGCGAGGTTTTTTCCTTTATGGATGGCTTTTCCGGATATAATCAGATACAAATTAAACCTGCGGACCAACATAAGACTGCATTTATTTGTCCTTGGGGAACTTTTGCATATCAGAAAATTCCTTTCGGCCTTAAAAATGCCAGAGCTACATTTCAGCGGGCAATGACCTTAATCTTCCACGATCTCAAGTCGATTGTTGAAGTATTTTTGGAAGACCTTGCTGCTCATTCTCGTATGAGAATGCGTCATCCCTATCACTTGAGATTGGTATTCAAAAGATGCCGGCATTATTTGGTTAGGTTAAATCCTCCTAAGTGCATCTTTTGTGTGAAGTCGGGTCGTTTTTTAGGATTCATCGTTTCTAAAGAGGGTATAAGAGTCGACCCTTTGAAGGTTGAGGAAATACTTCAGTTGTCTCCCCCGAAGAATATTCGTCATCTTCAATGTTTGTAAGGCATGGAAAACTTCTTACAGAGATTTGTTGTCAACTTTGCCAATTTGACTAGAGGCTTCATGCATCTATTGAAGAAGGACACCACCTTTTGTTGGGATAAGTGAGCCCAAGAGTCCTTTGATGCACTCAAGCGAGCCCTAGCATCGGCCCCGGTAATTTGTCCCCCATAATATAACCGTGATTTTCTACTTTATGTGGTCGCATCCATGGAGACGATTGGTATGGTTTTGGTTCAAGAGGATGAGGAGCTCCAAGAGCATGTCATATACTATCTGAGTTAGAACCTTATTGACACAGAGATTCATTATTCTCATGTTGAGAAGCTTGATTTAGCTACCGTACATGCGGTTCAGTAGTTGAGACATTATATTCTCCTTCGCCAGACCTTGGTTGTAGCCCATGTCAATCCATTTCAATTCGTCCTCACTAAAAGGATGATTGGAGGAAAATATAATAAATGGATTGTCATTCTGTAAGAATTCGATCTTGAATTTGTTTCGGCAAAATCGAAGAAATCTTTAATTTTTGCAGAACTTATATCGGATTTCCCGAGCGAGCCCAAGGAGTTGGTTTGTGAAGATACGTTTGTCGATGAACACATATTATTAATCTCAACTTTAGACCCATGGTATGGGGATATCATAATGTATTTACAAACATTGAAGATCCCTACTCACCTCTCACGGGATGAACGACGACGCTTACGTCACGTTTCTAAAAACTACCTCATAGTGGATAACACTTTGTACCGCTGTGGGGTAGATTCTATTTTACGACGTTGTTTAACTCATGAAGAGGATGAGGTAGTGCTGAATGATATCCACGGAGGGGAGTGTGGTGGTCATTTATCTGGGATTTCTACAGCTCAAAAGATATTAAGAGCGGGTTATTTTTTTCCGTCGATCTTTAAGGATTGTGTAGATGCGGTCAAGAGGTGCCACCCTTGCCAGGTGTTCACATGTAATATGCGCTTGAAACCTACCCCATTACATCCCATTATCACCGCCGGTCCCTTCACTAAGTGGGGGCTCGATTTTATGGATTGCAACCCAGCTTCGGCCGAGGGGCATCATCATATCATAGTGGCTGTTGATTACTTCATGAAATGGGCTGAGGCTATGCCTACAGTTAAATCCAACGGTGAGACAGCTGCCCACTTCGTATTCAACCATATTATTACTCGGTTCAGAATTCCGAAAGAGCTTGTCACTAGCCATGGCTCGCACTTTCAGAACCATATGATGGAAGAGTTGGCATCAAAGTTAGGGTACAAGAAAGAGCATTCCTCCTCTTACTACCCTCAAGTGAATGGACAGGTAGAAGCAGTGAATAAATCACTCAAATTCATTCTCCAACGAACCATCGCACAAAGCAAGAATAATTGGCACATCATGTTATATCCTGCTTTGTGGGCATATAGAACCGATGTTAAGACTTCCACAGGTTTTTCTCCATATCAACTTGTACATGGAGTGGAGTCGATATTGTTGGTTGAATGTGAGATTCCTTATTTGAAGCTAGCTGTAGAACTCTTACCAAACACTTCACTATTGGAGGAGCATTTGGTCCACCTTGAGCAACTTGATGAGTAGTGTCGGGATGCCTTGGTGGCTCTAGAAGTAAATAAATGTCATGTAAAGGTCCAATACGATAAGTCTATCTTTCCAAGGAGGTTTAGTGAGGGAGACTTGGTCCTTTTGTGGGATCAACCAAAAGAACCCTTGGGGGCAGGAAAGTTTAACCCCATGTGGCGTGGTCCTTATGTGGTCAAACGTGTGTTAGAGAAGGGTTCTTATGAGTTAGTGGATTATGAGGCAATGACCTTGGCGGAGCCTAGAAATGGGCTCTATCTCAAGAAGTACTATGCATGATTCTCAGACAAGTCTGGTTATTGTATATTATTCTACAGTTTTGCATAGTTAGGTCTTTTTCTTATAGTGATCGGGTTTGTGATTAGTTTCTGTTTCTTTTGGAAAATGTCAATGGAATCTTCCATCTACATAGGATTCGCAGATGGTGTGATCCATCACACTCAACACTCAGCCTCTGCTACTTGGGTGATTTATACTCCTATGGGTCAGGTACTGTCTTCAAGAGGCGTATGTTTGTGGCCATCTTCCAACAATGTTGCCGAATATAGTGTCGTTATTGAGCTTCTACGGGATGCCATTTCATATGGAGTTCTCTCTCTTGAGGTACGTCTTGATTCAGAGTTAGTAGTGTCACAGCTTAATGGTTTGTACCATGTTAGAGATCCAACGTTATTAAGAATATTCTTATGTGTGAGATTATTAGAACGACAATTTGACAATATAACATACATACAAATTCCAAGAATTAATAATCAAGTTGTTGACTCATATGCTAACTACGTGTTAGATTGGCATTTGTTTCATACACAATAAATTCATCACAAACACAATTTTTACACATGTAAATAAATAAACTGATAACCATAAAAAATTATATAACATCCAAAATGTGGTAATACATAGTGTCATGATAAAAAAATGGGGCTCTCGAGCCACCAACATATAATACATGGTAGTACAAAATGTATAGACTCCCAAGTATCTAATCCTGTGGAGGAGGAGGGGGGTTGTGATCATGGAAGGTCACTATGGCCCTAGCTAGCCATCGGAATAAGCGCACCCATACTCATGGTACACCCACCACCTGGTGCTGCATAGCCTCAGGCAAGTCCTCGATTTGTGCCTTGGGAACCCTATGTTTCAGCCTCACAAAATTGGTATGAATGCTCTAGAGCGTCTGCTCCGCATCCACACCCGTAATATCATCTCCTCTTCCCCTCTGTTTGTGACGAGGGAAGCCTTTCAGACGCCGTGCTCCCACATCTGTAAACAAATGGTAGATATCACTATGTATTGTCATGCAAAAATATGTCTTTTGATTCCATATAATCAGAAAACACAAAAAAATTAAAATAACTCAAAAAAAAAAATAGAGGGTTGAGATTCGTTACCTATATCACCATATCCCGATCTTGGTGGTAGTGGCATGTCTGGGTCCCCTCAGAAATATATCCCTGCATAGGGGTATTCATCGATGGCAACTATATGTCATCGCCACCATAGAAAGAAGTCAGTTGGATAGGGGTTGGCCACCCTACCTCCCCCCAGTCTGCGCATCCTGGAACATGCTCAAAGAAAAAAAATGCTCAATATACTGTTGAACCTGAAGTTTTGCACTCTGCCCGCCTTACACTCACTGAGCTAATGTTTCATGTTGCTCAGTAGTGTAGTGCTCCAGTCATAAATCGTGGGTCTCATGCACTCCACTGCATAGAACATCAGAGGCCGCGAGGCCTGGTGGAGTGATGCCAAGCTTGCTATCCTACCCAATGTCAATAGTATGGCCTTTAGGCACAGCACCTGTATAGCGTTGGTAGGGACCTGACTCCCCACCTTCTCTATGTCTGGATAGCAGTACACCATAATGTACTCATCGATAGTCAGGCCACCTCCTAGCCCACCACGAGAACGAAGGTTCACTACTTCCCCCCGTAGAGAAATCCCAGTAATGAAGTATATGTCCTCCACCTCTATAGTGAGGGACATCCCATCTATCTGGAAGGACTCAGAGTCTGGATCCCAGTAATCCACCAGCATCTGCAATAGTCTTGGTTTGGCTCTCAAGCCACCAAGAGACCAAAACTTATAGAGTCCACATGCATCTAGAGCTTGTTGAGCCATTATATCGGCCCTTACTGCCTCCTCTACCTCACCACGTTCACACTCTCTCCACTCTAGGGCCATCTTGGACAAGAAATTGCAAATTTTCCCATTATATTACTTAAAAAACCTTATGCATGGCCTCATATGTGACTGTTTTCCAAACAGGCGCATATGTACGCGACTATGGGGGCATTTTCCATGTATATCCAGCCCTATACGCGGAAAAACCCCCGATTTTCATGTGGGTCACAGTGCCCTTTTTAGTTTGGCCTAGAAAACTCAAATGACCATGGAATTTGATAAAAATTGCATCAAAATGGAAGAGAAGAGCATGGGTAAGTACCTGGAAAGAAAGGTAGTGGATTCCGCTGGCTGGATGTCCTGGAATTCGCTGTTGAAAATATGAGCTTAAATGGGTAAAAATTTCAAATGTTTTATAATATTTTGAATTGTTTACTATTTATAGAAATTTTTCAAATTTTTGAAAATTTTTACCCCCTTTCCTATAGTTTTGACAATTTATAATCATTTTGGATCATTTTTGACCTAACTCATGATGTAGGCAGCCTTTTTCAGTGCTGTTTCAGCTGTTGGATTGACCCATTTGTGCTGATCTTAGGTATCATGTCTTAACTGGCTTATAGGTTAGGTTTCATCACCGTTTGCATTTTGCATGACCTTATGACCATTTCATCATGACCTTAGGTACGGACCCACTCTATTATGTCATAGAACCTTCTTGTTGTTCTAGAAGTGGCATGATATGAGTGGTAGAGCTTCACCTTACATGGGTACCCTAGTTAGCGCCTTATTTGCATTTGGTTCCCATGCTGACGTTTTCTCCTTTAGGGTGTGGGAGTCTATTGTATAGTACTGCCATGACATTTTGCAAGAGCCTCATACTCCTCTTGATCTTTTGCTGGCCTATTTCCCTCGGGGACTCCCTCATGTCAAGTTGTGAATGCATTATCATGAGCTTTTCCTACCTTATTGAGCTTTATGCCGACTTCCTTGACATTGCATTTAAGCCATATAGCCCGAGCTTGTCTCATGTCTAGCCACGCAGAGCCATTTTTTATATCCTTTGCAGCTTGATTCCCTTTTTACCGGGAGGGGATTTTCCCCCGAGTGTCGATATCCTACACATGTATCCTTGCATTGAGCATAGGTATGTTCCACTGCTTGGAAGACACCCATGGGATAACACATACATGATGAGCTTGATGAATATATTAACATTTTCTACAAGGTTGAAGATGAAAGTCTATACACTAGATGGATACATAGAATATTAGTAGCATAAGAAGCTACTTGTCACTCCGATACAGAATGTTTCAGTGCATAGAGTACGGAAGACGGAGGGAGTATGATGCTCTGCTTCAGAGGGAGTGACTAGAGAATATCTTGAGGTTCGACATGGTATGACAGGATGGACAGATTACTGATGACTCTAGGCTTTACTAAGAGTAAAGTGGATTCCAACCTTTGCTTCAATGTTGAATATGGCAACCCAGTGATGCTCCTACTATATGTAGATGATTCTGTTTGTAATAGGTATGGATGGGTTGATTGCTGATACGAAGAGAAAGCTTGCTACTGAGTTCAAAATGAAGGACTTGGGAATGATGCACTATTTTCTAGGCATGGAGGTGTGGAAGAATGCGGATGGAATATCCCTCAGACAAGGGAAGTATGTAGTAGAGATCCTAAATAGGTTTGGGATGATGGAGTGCAAGGCTATGGCCACACCTATGGCATCTAACCTAAAGCTATTGAGTGATGCTTCATTAGAAGTAGTTGATGCTACAATGTATCGTCAGATGATTGGGTCCTTGATGTATCTGATGAACACGAGACCAGACATTCGCTTTGCTATGCACACCTTGAGCCAGTTCCTGATAGATCCAAGACATGTTCACTTAATTGATGCAAAGCATATTTTGAGGTACCTGAGGGGTACAATTGATTATGGGCTCAAGTATGAGGTGAGTCAAAAGATTAACCTGGAGGGTTATGTTGATTCAGATTGGGAAGGTAGTTACATTGATAGGAAGAGCACTTCAAGGTGTTTCTTTATTATGGGATTAGGTGTGATCTCTTGGTTTAGCAGGAAGCAATCCTGTGTGGCACTGAGTACAGCTGAAGCAGAGTATGTCATAGCTTGTTCAACTAGTTGTGAGGTAGTGTGGCTGAGGAAGCTATTGTCTGATTTATTTGATCTCCAGTTCAATGCTACTTGTATATATTGTGACAAGCAGAGTTGTGTGAAGTTGTCAGAGAATCCAGTGTTCCATGACAATTCGAGGCATATCGAGATCAAGTATCAATATATCAGGGATATGGTGTAGAGAGAAACAGTGAAGCTCTAGTATGTTGCGATGGAGGAACAAATAGATGATGTGTTGACGAAGCCATTAGCTAGGGTGAAGTTTGAGTACTTTAGGGAGAAGCTTGGTGTTCTCCATATCGAGGTTTCCTCCAAGGGGAAATGATGAGACCCAGAGCCATTTTGACATGGTGAGAGGATTAAGTTCCTTCCATGGTCAAATGTAAGGGCTGAGCCATTCTGTCATGGTGAGAGGATTGGTTCCTTCCATGTCAGATATGAGTGCTGATCCAGTATGATATGACTGTAGGATTGGTTCCTACATGATCAGATGTAAGGGCTGTTGCCATTCTTGGAATGGAGGTGCCTGGTCAGTTACCAGGAATACTTGGTATGGGACCGAGGGCCTTTCTAAAATGACTGTAAGATGTAGTCTTACATGATCAGATGTGAGCACATGGCCATTCTGATGTGATTGAGGGATTGATTCCCACTTGATCAGATATAAGGGTTGATGCCATTCTCTGGGAGAATGGAGGCACCTGGTTAGTTACCAGGTAGCTCAATCTGGGACTGGGGGCCATTCTAATGTGACTATAGGATTGGTTCCTACAAGATCAGATGTGAGTGCATGCCATTCTGATGAGTAGGTCAGATATAAGTGCTGGGCCATTCTAACGAGTAGGTTAGATATAAGTGATGGTCCATTATAATGAGTAAGTTAGATATAAGTGCTAGGCCATTCTGACAAGTAGGTCAGATGTAAGAGCTGGGCCATTCTGACATGGGAGAGGATGAGGTTCCTTCCATGGTCAGATGTAAGGGCTGGGCCATTCTGACATGGTGAGGGGATTAAGTTCCTCTCGTGGTCATATGTGAGTGTTGGGCATTCCTTTTTGATGAGTCAAGGTCATATGTAAGTGATGGATGGGCCATTCTGACTTAGGGTCAGATATAATCACTGAGAGAGACCTACATGGAGGCTAGGCCTACAACCAGCGTGAATAAGGGATGGCTCTGTAGAACTTCCTGTGACGAGAAGAATCATGAGATAGCACCTGTGGTATTGATCCAGATCGAGTGAGGATCTAGATCCAGTGATGATGACTCAGCAGTGATGATCCATATCGAGTGATGATCTAGATCCAGTGATGATCCAGATCTAGTGATGATCCAGATCCAGTGATGATCTAGATCCAATGATGATGATCCAGATCAAGTGATGATCTAGATCCAATAATGAAAGATGACTTGAAGATGAAGAGGAATTGAAGATGAAGATGACTTGAAGACGAAGATGACAAGATCTTGACGATGACCCAGATGATACAAAGAAGAAGACTTGTGCTGATAAATTGTGTCGAGAGAATACCTTCCTAGTTAAGAGGGAGTGTTGAGCTAATTGTAACTTCGAAATGTATTCATCCATATATCTTATGTATTGTACCCCGATGTTTATTCTGGGATGTGTCTGTAATGTTTTTGAGTCATGTCATACCCCGGTGTTTATTCCAAGAATTTTATATAATGTAAACAAGTCATGTCAAATCATTGTGGGTAACCATCCTATTGGTCAAGGGTTAAAGTCCCCACAGTTGTGGGGCCCTAGGGTTATTAGACTATCCTAGAGAAGTCAACCCTAGGTGATTCATTCTAAGTTAGGGCAATAGTCCCCACCATTGTGTTAAGGATAACCCTCCTTGTTGATCGGAGGAGGCAAAGTCCCCACAAGTTGTGGGACACTAGGGTTATTAGACACTCCTAGATATGTCGACTCTATTAAGTAATTGTTAAGTGAGGCCGACATGTTGGAGTGGGTTTCAATTGAACGAAAGAATATAGATAGAGAGTGAGTCTCTCTATTTATCATGCACACACTCACTCATTGGGGCGCATGAGTGAGAGGAGAAGTTGTTGGGACAAGAGAGAGACTACTGCTATCAGGAGATCATCTTTATGTTTTTAGGTTTTAATTTTGGTGCTGATTCTATATCTGAGGAGGTTGTGGTTTTTTCTTATTTATGGTTTCCCCAAGGAAAATTCTTTGTGTCTCTTGTCTCTTGTGTTTTATTGCTGTGCATGTTATTCTCTCAGTTAAAGATCCTAAGATCATAATGCTAGCTTGAATGATAAAAATATAACATGATGGTTATCCTTTGAAATATAAGTCAAGGTTAGTGGCCAAGGGATTCTCCCTATTCTAGGTCATTGACTACAATGAGACCTTTGCACCAGTTGCAAAGATGGACTCCATAAGATAGTTTTGGCCATTGCAGCTTCAAAGCAGTAGGAGGTACATCACATGGATGTGAAGAGGGACTTCTTACATGGTCGTATGAAAGAAGAAATATATATGCAGTAGCCATAAGGTTTTGTGAATATTCCATCTCTTTTGTGCAGGTTGAAGAAATCATTGTATGGGCTAAAACAAGCTCCCAGAGCTTAGTATGCTAAGATTGATAGCTTTTTTCTATCACTGAACTATTGTAGGTGCAAGTCTGATCCAAATATTCATTTGAAGCTGATTCATGGTTCCTTAATCACCATTGTATTTTATTTTGATGACCTCTTGAGAAAAGTAAGTTCCAAGAAAGAAATTTCCTCCTTGAAGGATACAATGAACCATGCCTTTTCTATGACTGATTTGGGATTGTTAAGCCATTTTTTGGGCCTTGGGATTTATGAATTAGATATTTGAATAAATGTAAATCAGTACAAGTATGATTCATATCTATTGAATAATTTTATAATGAATGATTGCAAGCCAAGAAAGAATCCTTTCCTTTCAAGAGTTAATCTTGAAGAAGCGTAGTCATCTCCATTGGAAAACAACACCCTGTATAGGCAACTGGTTGGTTGTATTCTCTATTTGACACACACTTGACCTGATATATCATATGTAGTGAGTGTGGCTTCTAGACACATGAATAAGCCTCATGAAATCCATTGGAGGGAATAAAAAATAAACCTAAACTTTGTACAAGGAACAAAAACACATGGGATTCACTATGTTGTACAATCTATCCTAGAGTTGATTGATTTTACTGAATCTGATTGGGAAGGTGATAACACTGATGGGAAATAAACTTATAGATAGGTGTTTATTCTTGCATATGGAACAATAATCTTTTCAATTAAGAAACAAAGTGCCATTGCACTTTCATCTACAGAGGCAGAGTATAGAGGAGTTGCAAATGCAGCTACTCAATGCTTGTGGTTGCATGGAATACTTGGAAATTTTGGGATGGAGACAGAGACTTCTACATTCATCTATTATGAAAAAAAGAGTACCATTGATATCTCAAATGATATAGCATTGAGGCAGCAAACCAAACACATCGAGATCCATATGCACTACATCAGAGAACTTGTGCATGATGGGGTCATTGATCTGCAATATTGCCCTTCATCTGAGCAAGTTGTAGACATCTTCACCAAACTATTTTCAGAGAGTACTTTCAAAAATATTATGTATTTAATTTTGATATCTGATCATGTTGTGAATATGTATTGAAGACCATATTTCATACAGTTTTGTTCATGTCCATGTTTGAGAGAGGATTTTTTCCACTTGTGGTTTTGCCTTGTTTTGTATGGATATGATGCAAATGGTGACTAAGCCTTGTTTATAGGCCCTATATCTCTGATATTTTTATAATATTGTACTTAAACTCAGGATTAATAGGGGGTGTTGGAATAATCAAAACCCATCCCAATATTTAGGATAAAATGATTAATCTCTTGTGATTAATTCCTAGGTACTACACTAGCTAGCTTGCACCCAAACCCATTTTTGAGGTCAAACTTGCCAAAACTTCCTCATGGAGTGATTTATAAATATTTTGGATAAGATCCTTCCAACCCATAGTCTACCCAGAATGGAAACTGTGCATTACTGATTTTTTTAGTCTTTCCATCTTTTCTGCAGTTTTAAGGCAAAAGCTAAAACTAGTTTTAAGGTAGACTGCCTTGTTTTTTGCACCAACTCACCTCCCTTATTTTCCTCATATAAAAGAATGAAAAATTGAATTTTCCATCACTTATAAGGTATACACACTCACTCAAGAAATTCTTGAGCCTCTTCATTGGTTTGGAAAGTGCTTTATCCACCTATGGGGGATTTTGACTAGTTTGGTAAGCCTGATTTTGTACCAATTCGAATAGATTCCTAAAGATTTCGAATCCTTGGAGTATATATTATATTAGAATCCTGAATATATTTAATTATGGCTGATGTAAAGTAATATCATCAGCAATTTGTGGATTATCACATATTTAGTCTCCTTCTTGAGCGTTTATTGCATATTTTCAAGCAATTTTGTGATTTCAATTGTTCTAAGAATGGGATTAATTTCCACAATGATAAGCTTAAATGAGTGTTTTCTAACCTATTTTAACTCATAAAAACTAAAATAGGCACTCATCAAACATGGCAGGGAAAGTAAGGGAAGGAAACTACATTTCATTTGCGATAATGGCAGTTTTTAGTTACTTTTGAACATGGCACCTGTCTGTTTTTCATTCAGACAATTGGGTATTCAAATTGCTTCTGATTCGATCCAGTTTCATGATTCATGTTACTCCTTTGATTCTTTCAAAGAATGCATCATCCATCGTCGCATTATGTCCTGGTATCCGTCTCCTTGAGTCAATGCTGCCAAGCCTTCAACTGTGCCACCCTATGTTCAAACGAAAATTGTGTTGAGAGTTTGCATCTATAGCCAAAACTACCTTTGTGTTAGTTACATTTGAGTCAGTCCTATGGTTACTTCATACTCAAATTATAGAACTTTGTTGCAAGTTTTGTGTCGTTGATGTGGGATTCATCATGTCCCTCCTTCGACGAGACTATTCCTGTCGACTTCAACTCATCATCCGGGAATTAGTCTTAGAATCAAAGTAGTACATTGAGATCTGTATACATCAATGACATATTTCCTCGCTTTATAAGATAATTTTACATCATTGACCTTTGATCGAAATATTCAATCGAGTGTTTGAAATCAAACCATATATTCACATTCAGAGGAATGTACTGGGGTACTTTGGGAATCATCGACATTAATGGTGATATCCCTCACACTTGTTAACAGTTTTCATGATTGACCGGTAATCAAGTGGTTTATCTCATGTTCAACATAAATACATGTAATCACATGGATAGAATCGTACTTTGTTGCAGACGAGATGAAGACCATGGGTATTTGTTAAGCGCTCATTCCTTTCCCCAAGTTGCGATGATGTATGTGTATGAGTCATAACATGGATCCACATTTGTATGGTCGTGGATAAGCTCAAATTTGAGTTTGTATGACATAGATCTACATTGTATGTATGGTAGCTATGTCCAATTTTGAGTCTTCTTCACATGAATCTACGTTGTATTCTAGTATCCATGATTGTTTATATCTCACATGGATCTGTAGTGTATTCATAAGCAGCCATGTTGTGAGTTGTATGGAAATATCTCAAAGTGAAAATGTATTGAAAATTAAGCTTGGTCATTGAATATCTCTGATCAGTGGAATATTTCCTCGAAGTGATAAATTATTCCTATAAATCCTTCACCTATCCTTTCACCTATCCTATCACTATAGCCTCATGATTTGGGGGAAATTCTATTACATGCATTTCTCATCAACATCATGTAATGATATCCAAGTATCAATGTTTTCCTTAAATACTCAAGCTTTGAAGTTAAAAATGGACAAGGATCAATGATTTTACACTTTTTTCCACCACCGCACTTTCCCCATGGTCAAGGTGCGGTAGCTATATGAGTAACACTCCTTTTCTTTGAGCAGTAAGAGGTTCCATTTCCAATTTCATTTATGAGCAGTGCTCCCCTAGTAATGATCTGTCTCCTTGGACAAAGAGCAGTGCTTGAGTTTTAAAGGTAAAAGGAGAATCTTCGAGAGGCTTCTTGAAGCTTGACTTCATGGAGCCCCATCCCTAAGGTTCATGACCACCTGGGCTCAAGATCCATGATTATAGGATCCTCCCTCCACTTCAACCATGAGATCCTCAACCTATTCTATCCTCCCATGGATAAAGGGAGGAATATTATTTTATTGCATCTAAACTCTGGCCAAATTCAGACAAGACTAGTGAGCAATTGGTAGAAAAGCTTAAGGCTTTGAGGAAAGGTTCACTTGAGAAGGGATTCTCAACACCAATCCTTAGGTTGTATGCTCTCTCTCTCCATTTCATTAATGCAAATAAAGGTTTCTTTCCCATGAATATTATTGTGTTTGAATCACTGTATTTATTGTTGAACTCCTTGGTCGTTAATATAAGAGAATAGATTAATCTTGTTACTCTGATCTAGTGTTTGTTTTGTTATGTATCTTTTAGGACAATTTGTGGATATTAGACACTCCAAAGACCAGCGTGTACAACTTGTGAGAGGTAAAAGAGTATTTTATTCAAGATATCTATGTGATCTTAGGGAAAGTGCTTTTATGTTGTGACTTCTTTGTTCTAGTGTTGAATGTTTCACGCTAGGGAAACACCTTTTATTCGTAGAAGGTGAGTATTTCCAGTAACACTGCTTCAATATACTATGTATGAATTCACTCTCTTGTCATGTTGAGTCCCACATAACTTGTACCATTGTTTAGATACCATATTATTTTGCACAAAATGTAATGTTGGTGCATCTAGTTAAATTGTTCACCTCTGAGTTCTTATAAGTAAATTGCAAGTGATTGTTCTTTCAAACATTGAGGCCAATAAAAATTTTGAATTCTTGGAATATGTGAGTGGAAAAATGGATGACCATATATTCTATTTTAGGAAGGTAACTCTGCAAAAGTAATTATGCAGTTTCCATGATGATTTATGTTCAAAATATGACACTGTACTTTCATGCATATCAATTTCTTCTATTGAATGTGTCTAGTGATTGCAATATTTGGATTTGGAATATTTGTACGGGTCCGAATTATTCCATCAAATGGAACCATACATTCACCAAGTCGATATATTTGACACATAGCTTCATAAATTTGTATGAAATTACAATAATATGTGTCCTTGCTTGAAATGAATTTGCTACATAAAGTGCTTCCAAAAGCTTTATTTCTACTTCATTATCCTCGTAGTATAGTTTGCACTGATGATTGGAGCATACAAAATAGACCCTTTTCTAATCCACTCATTTTGATTTCCTAGAAGACCTTATATGATGAAATCAATGAGTTTTATAAAACTTTCCTTCAGAAAAAGTGCACCAATACTAATTGAATCACAACAAATTAAGTCCCTAAAATGCCAGTGCTTCATTGAAGGGAATTCCAATATAGAATAATATGGCACTTTCATAGTAACTATGATATGGATTCACTCTCTCTTGAGACCTAATTAAGATATTGTTGAGACAAGAGTGGCCAACATTTCACAACTAGTTATAGCTTGTCACTAGGAGAATGATTATGACAGTTATTGTCGGGATGAAAGGATTTGTTCCATAACTTTGAATTGCCCTATTTGTAATTGTTCAATATCATGGTTCTATGACCAGAACAATACCCTGATTTGGCACATCTCTGTTATAATAATCAACCCATAGTTTACCCACTTAGACATTAATTCATTTATTTTTGTCTTATTTGCCTAGTTCATGTGTCCCACCTTGTGCAAGTTGCTATTTGCCTATCCATAGAGGTCAAACTTGCCACATTTGACTCATGTAGCACATGGGAGAGCTAAAGGAATCAATTCTTCTTTATTCCTGGCCTCCTAGGTGCCCTTCTGCTTTTTCTGCTTTATTGCCTGCTTTTTCAGTGTTTAAGGCAAAAGGAAAAGCTAGACTAGGTGAGGTTGACTTGTTTTTTGTCCTACACATCCTCCTCTATTTTCTCCATGAAAAAGCATGTATGAGCTGCCATTCCACCACTCTTTAGCTTGCCTATGTATTTTTTCCAATTCGTGAGCTCCATGACAGATTTGGGATCAACTTTTTACACCTATGGGGGATTTGCTTATTTTTGGTAAGCTTGATTTATGCTAGTTTTGGATGCCTCCTCATGCATTCGATTTCTTGATGTATTCTATTTATTCAGAAACCTATTTTATTACAGGGTTGGCTATTGTACACTCATTTAATACAATTTAGTGTTACAGCTCCATATTCAGTCTCTCTTGTTAGCAATTTTGCATGATCAATTGATAATTGTTGTAAGTAAAATTAATCTATTGCTGGCCTTAATTTCCAAATGGTATCAGAGCCATTGTAGGTTGTTTCTCTCCTTCAAAATGTTTTTTGCAGGTTAGACATCAATAGTGGGAGCCTTCTACTGACAGCCGGGACAGATTTTCTAGAGCTATGGATCAATCATAGAAAACTATCTTGACTCCTTTCAATTTATTTGAATGGAAAGCAGAGATGGAGATACTGTTGAGAGAGAAATGCCTCTACAGGGTGACTATGGCAACAGAAGCAGAGCCCAATGCAGCTGTAGAGAAGATAAAATGGCACAACAGGAGGGATGAGGCTTATGGCCTCCTGTGCCTGAGTATTTCCAGAGACCTCCTTTTCCATATCGATGGATTGACATCACCGAATGAATTATGGGAGAATCTTGCTGATATTTTTGGAAAGACAGATGAGATGAGGGGACATCAAATCAATAATGAGTTGATTTCTCTGAGTCCAACAAGCTTCGAATCCCTGCAGCTATATTTCTCCAAGTTCAAAGCACTAGTTTTGCAGCTGAAACAGTGTGGTATTGAAAAGAAAGATGATCAGCTCGTACTGGCCATCCTATTGAAGCTGGGCCCTGATTATTCAGTGTTTGTTTTGACCTTCTATGCCACAAAACTGACAGCTCGAGCCTGGAAGATGCCTAGCTTTGCAGATTTCATGGAATCTCTCACACAAGAACATGACAAGCTGGTGATGATGGGCACCATCAAACCATCCAAAGATCAAACTTTGATTGGTGGAGATTCAAGGGTGGATTCAAAAATCAAAAAGAAAGCTAAAAAGCCACCTGAGCAAAAGAGATACAAGAAACAGTCTCCGGAGGATCAACAAGGTCCCAAGAAGAATAACCAAAAGAAGAAGAACAAAGGTGAAATGAACAAGTGCGCATACTGCAATAAGGGCAATCACACTGAAAGCTCTTGTATGAAAAAGCAGATAGACATGCTGACCAATCTCCTGGAGAAGAATGGCATCTCCCTTCCAGAAAGCTCGAAGAAGAGAGAAGGAGGATCAAGTTTCGATGACAGAGAGAGAGTTCATGCTCTAGTTGCTGGCACATCAAGCTTACCCAGTTTTATCATAGATTCTGGAGCTTCAAGCCACATGGTTTCGACTAAGGAGGCCTTCTCCTCACTAGATATGTCAAAAGGACCATCTATTGTATTGGGAGATGACTCTCTCACTGAAAGTAAAGGAAAAGGAAGGATAGATCTTGATCATGGTCAGTTCAGCAATGTGCTATATGTCCCTGGTCTCGCCTCCAACCTCCTGTCAGTGTGCCAGATGACCCACACTGGGTCTCCTAAGAAGGTCATATTCTCCCCCGATGAAGTTGAGATCACAGAGATTTCAACTGGTAGAGTCATTGCAAAAGGAGTTGCGAATTATGCTCAAAAGGTATACATGTTCTCACACTTCCTACCTTACTCAAACCCCTATGCTCTCCTCATTCATGCTAATGAAGCCAACAAGTTGTGGCATGAGAGATTTGGCCACCTTAACTACAAATATCTTTCTAATCTTAGTGAAAAAGATATGGTCATAGGGTTTCCCAAGATAAAATTTTCCAAAGGAGTCTGCCAAGGCTATATCCTAGGAAAACACCCAGAGCACAAATTTGAGAGAGCTAGTCATGAGAGAACCTCTGCACCCCTCGATCTGATCCACAGTGATGTTGCTGGTCCATTCCCTCATATGTCCATGAGTCAGGACAAGTATGCATTAACTTTCATTGATGACTTTTCCAGGTATTGCTGGGTTCACTTCCTGAAACACAAGTCTGAAGTTTTTGGTCTATTCAAAGTCTTTAAGGCTTTGGTTGAAAACCAGTCTGGAAGGAAACTCAAGGCCCTCAGATCTGACAATGGTGGTGAGTATGTCAAGTCTGAGTTTATTAACTATTGTGCATATGCAGGTATTCAGATGCATCATTCTATCCCTTACACACCACATCAAAATGGTGTTGCTGAGAGGAAGAACAGATCACTGAAGGAGATGGCAACATGCATGATGGAGGCCAAAAATTTGCCACCAAAGTACTGGGCCAAAGCTATCAACTATGAAGCCTATATTCAGAATAGGGTTCCTCACAAACATCTTGATGGAATGACTCCCTTCGAAGCATGGAGTGGGCACAAGCCAGATGTGACCCATTTCAGGATTTTTGGCTCAAAGGCATGGGCTAGAATCCCGACAGAGAAGAGGAAGGCTTTGCAGCCCCAAAGCCAAGAGTGTCTTTTTGTTGGATACTCTGAATATTCAAAAGGGTACAAGTTGATAAATTTGAGCACAAATAAAGCCTTCATCAAAAGGTGTGTTCAGTTTGAAGAAGAACCCCTTGCAGAAGTCGAAGTTGGTGAAGCCTCTTCACCACCTGAACCTCAAGAAGTAAGTAAAGAGTTTGTTGAACATGCTGATTCTGATTTTTCTGATTGATATGAGTTTATTTCATACCCTAACAGCCCCACAAGGACAAAATGGGCAGCCAAGACACTACATGCAGCAGGTGAGCTAGCTGGGGATCCCAATGACCCAAGAAGGACTAGATCTCAATTTGAGAATGGTCTGTGCATGAAGGATCCTCTGTTTGCTGAAAAATGCTATTTGATGGTGGATTGTGATCCTCAAACATATGAAGAAGTATCAGGATATCCAAGATGGCAAACAGCCATGAAGGAGGAGTTCAGCTCACTCCAGAAGAGCAACACATGGGAGCTAGTGAATCTTCCCCCAGGGAGAAAACTAGTACAGTGTAAGTGGATCTATAAGACCAAATTTTATGCTGATGGTTCACCACTGAAGTACAAGCCTATATTGGTATCCAAAGGCTACTCATAGGTTCATGGCATAGATTACAATGAGACCTTTTCCCCAGTGGCAAAAATGGACTCCATCAGGCTAGCTCTAGCCATTGCAGCCTCAAGGAAATGGGAGGTACACCACATGGATGTAAAGTGTGCCTTCCTGAATGGATATCTCACTGAGGAGATATATATGCAGCAGCCTCAAGGTTTTTCTACTAATCCTTCTCTTGTGTTCAGGTTGAGAAAGTCATTGTATGGGCTAAAGCAAGCCCCCAGGGCTTGGTATGCCAAGATTGATAGCTTCTTGCTATCACTGAATTTTGTTCGGTGCAAATAAGATCCAAATGTATATTTGAAGTTATTTAATGGTTCATTAATGATAATTTTGTTATATGTTGATGACCTCCTCATTACAGGAAGCTCACAGGCTGAGATTGCTTCCTTAAAAGGAGCTATGAACCGAGCCTTCTCCATGACAGATTTGGGGCTCTTAAGTCAATTTTTGGGGCTTGAGATCTCTCAAAACAAAGCTGGAATCAAGGTGCACCAGTCCAAATATGCCTTGGAATTTCTGAAAAAATTCAAAATGAAGGATTGCAAAGCAAGCAAAACTCCTTTCCTTTCAGGAGTGAAGCTGGAAGAAGCTGATTCTTCACCGATGGTAAACAATACACTGTATAGGCAATTGATAGGCTGTTTGTTGTATTTGACACATACTCAACCTGGTATTTGTTATGCAGTAAGTGTGGCTTCTAGATTCATGGATCAGCCTCAAGAGATCCATTGGAAAGCAGCCAAAAGGATCCTTAACTTTGTTCAGGGAACAAGGACACATGGGATCTTCTATAAAGCAAAATCTGATCTTGAGTTGATTGGATTTACTGACAGTGATTGGGAAGGTGATAGAATAGACAGAAACTCCACATCAGGATATGTGTTCATGCTTGCAAAAGGGCCAATCATCTGGTCAAGCAAGAAACAGAGTGCCATTGCACTCTCATCTACAGAAGCAGAGTACAGAGGA
>LPNX011074513.1:454074-491520 GCA_001517045.1 Pseudotsuga menziesii
CTCAAACTTGCCACATTTGAATCATGTAGCACATGGGAGAGCTAAAGGAATCAATTTTGGTTTATTCCTAGCCTTCTAGGCGCCCTTCTACTTTTTCTGCTTTATTGCCTGCTTTTTCAGTGTTTTAAGGCAAAAGGAAAAGCTAGACTAGGTGAGGTTGACTTGTTTTTTGTCCTACACATCCTCCTCTCTTTTCTCCATGAAAAAGCATGTATGAGCTGCCATTCCACCACTCTTTAGCTTGCCTATGCCTTTTTTCCAATTCATGAGCTCCATGACAGATTTGGGATCAACTTTTTACACTTATGGGGGATTTGCTTATTTTTGGTAAGCTTGCTTTATGCTAGTTTTGGATGCCTCCTCATGCATTCAATTTATGATGTATTGTATTTATTCAGCAACCTATGTTATTACAGGTTTGGTTATTGTACACTCAGTTAATACAATTTAGTGTTACAGCTCCATATTCAATCTCTCTTGTTAGCAATTTTGCATGATCAATTGATAATTGTTGTGAGTAAAATTAATCTATTGCTGGCCTTAATTTCCACAATCTCTGTATTGCTTTTGATCATTTGAAGGAAATGGGCACAAAATACAAATTTCCATATTTGAATAATAGTTATTTGTATTTTACTATTTAGTTTAGAATTTGATCATATGTAAGCTATTATTTTCCTATGATCACTGGAATATGGGATGATTATATCCTTCAATCACTTCTAGTAAAGATACTTTTTTTTAGGGATAATTTTAAATCAAAACATTGATAGTAGTGCCGAGGCAAAATGTGTAACTATTCTTCCATGTTTATGGTCTTCAGGTTTTGAAATATGCATAGAAGTCCAGGGAAAGGACAATAATGTGAGAATTCGAAACACCTATGAGTGGATGAAAATCTACATAAAATATAAACATTGGTGTTATTTGATCCATGAACACTGCTACAATTGAAGTTCATAGATCCATTCTCGAGGTTAACCATGGAGCCTTATCACTGTATTGTTTTAGTTCATGAATTGACACATTGTTTTGCGTTGTACAAAGATATTTATGAAAATTCAAGAGCATGAAGGAAACAATTGTTATGATCCATTTTTAATATTTTTCTATACTTGGATTGGTATTCTTTCAAACCTATTGATTCTAGAGAAAAAACTCAAAATTGGCCTTTACTTGCTAGATCTGTCTCCAATAAGAAACAAAAGGATTATGTAGCTTTGTTTAAGATCCAAACATAATCTCTATTTCGTACCTTGTTTTCAATCTTCATATAGGAAGATAAATTCCATCTTTCATGCACATACATAGTAATATTCCTTCAACATATGCATTGCATTTTCACATACTCAATTTCATGATCTAGAGTAAGTCAAGGACCTCTTTTATACCCATACATTTATTTATTTTACATTCTCTATACCATTGTACCAGTGTTCTCTATTTGTGATCAACATCCTAAGGGATTATTGTTACTAGTTTCTCAGTATTAATATTTGTATTCCACTTCAAAATGATAGGTCCCTTGAATAGATTGAGGAGTTCTAACTAATTTGAAGCTTTAAAGGTTGCAATGACCTAGTCACTATAATTTCTTTTTCAGATTCTCAATAATTATATACAACATACACAATAGCATTGTAAAGGTGATTGGTGCAAAGAAATTTTAGTGGAGGACCATGGAAGCAAAGAACAATTTTCCAGCTTATGCACAACAATCCAATTTTTAACTGTTCAAAGCAATAAAGTGGCTAAATAACATGTTACATCTTCCTCTAAAGGGAAACACTTTAAATAGTAAATACAACTCATCTAACCAATATTTGACAAAAGGACAATCGATATGATGAAAACCCTCTCTTCAATGAAGCTAAATATAATATGTATATATAATGTATATATAGTTAAAGAAAGAAATTAACAAAGAAACTATAATCAAAGTAACTCCAAGACCATACTGGAGGATTATGAACATAAGCCACAGAGGGAACTCCTCTAGTTTGATCCTACGTTATTGAAATAAGCAAGAATTCCATGAATAGCTCAAGTCAAATAAATAATTCAGCATCATCAGATCGACAAGGGATGGTCACTATCTCTTGTGTCTAGGTAATATATGAGTTGAAAATCAAACCATGTTTCTACTATATATTTAATTTCAATCTATGATGCACAAAGTTTGTGCTTTGAATGGAGAACAACCGTACTTAAAGTGTGATGCAAGTTCCATTTAACTGATTTCAATATTATCTTTACATCAGCAACGAAATAATTGTGTCTGTGGTTCCAATTCAACTTAATTTTTTTTGGGTAACTACATATCATTTGTAAACTTGCATCAAGCCACAAATTCCGTGAAGCTCCAAATGTGGGAAGAGGCACAACTTGATAGAAGACGGTTTAAAGAAGAACAACTTTGTAGAACTCAAGCTGTATCACTTGGGAGAATAAATTATGAAGGAACTAATACTAATATTGCATTTGAGGGTGGAAAAAGCCCTTTTGTTGGCATGCATGTGAAGGGAATTGAAGCATCTATTTTCCCTCAACCCAAGGTTTAGGAATAAGCATAGCTAATATCAATTCCAAACCAATTGTGAGCATCATAATCAACAAATTAAAATGTTGCAATGGAAATTTGTTTTCCATTGCAAGATAATTCATTTATCCAGGACAATTCTATGGTACAACAAATTGGATACACAACCAAAAAATCATCTGCATAGTCAAAGGATTTTATCGGATTGAGAAAAGAACAATTATATGTTCATGGTTCAATTCCTTTGGGCCAATATCGTAGACATAATTTGTATTTTCAATTTGTAACATGTTCTTTAAGGAATGATGTTGTATCTAGTAGAATATTTTTTGCGTCTCACGAGGATGATAACTGGAAGGTCATTGATACAGCTGAGGTACTTTTCTTAGTTTGTATTTTTTTTAAGGGAACACTATTTTTATGCATCATGTTGTAGGTAATGTGTTAACTACCTTCAATTCTTCACTTGATTATCCCAATTGGATTTTTTCAATAAAACTTATTTCTAGTGATGTGAAATTTGATTGCAGTGTTGTGCATTTCTTTCATTGTTTCACAAATATTCTTACAAAAATGTGATTTAATATTGGAACAAATATGAATGTAGATATTGCCAATATATATGTTTAATTTTCCTTTCCTTTATATTGCATAGATGTAGGAGAGGAAGAGATATTGAAGATGTAGAATCTATATACTAAACACAACATATCCCAAATTTTATTATCGTGCCGCATCACTCCACTATTTATAATTTTCACACAAACACACACATTGCATAAATAGTACATTTATCAATTACTTAGATGATTTTTTATGAAAGGAGAAGAGTCGTGTTTGATATTATTTGGTCTCAAAGTTTTGAACCTTCTCGGGGGTCATCTTCAGGAGATAGTCAGAATTTCAACTATCTCTCAATGGTGATTCCTAAGAAGGAATGTTGATACTAAATCGTACTGAACACAATTATCTGTTTTCAATTATTCATTGCACGAAAATGAATGAAAACATGAATCTTTTTTGGTGTTTGTGGACATTGATGCAAATTTTTTAGTCCTTGTAAATCCAACCACTTAAATATCTCAAAATTGTGCAATTTCATTGTTCTTAAAGATTTTGATTTAATTTTATCAAGGCAATTCTATAGGTTAAAATAATTTTACTAATGTCCTACAAATGACCAAAAAAATAGGTAAGTGATATTTCCGAGTACAATAGTGTGGATACATAGTGGGACTGTGGAAAAACAAATTCTAATTAAAGCAAAATTCAAAAAGTACAATAAATTAATGCTCTAAAGCTAAGAAAATTTTACATCAATACATGTAGATGATTTGATTACACTGAGCTAGTTTTATAAACCTGCTTCCACGAACTTAAATAGTTTTGTATAGTTTTGGTTTAAGGGTCAAATTTAAGACAATTATTGACCTGAGAAGGTTAGGCATGTTTTTTCCATTTTACGAAGTTGCATCAGAAATGTTTTTTTTTTCATAGTGGACCTACTTTTTCCTTGGAACTGTAAATTTAATAGGAACATATTTTAAAGTTGTTGAAAAATATTCCAAACATGATATGAATTACTTCTTTCCCAAATCAATTGCTTGTGTCTTCCATATTAAAATATCTAGTGAGAAGGTATTGGAGTTCAATTATTCTAGATAAAATCTCCTCAGGTTGCAGGTGCCATGTACATTGATTTTGAAAGCGGATTTATTTGTGTAGAGGTAATTTTACAACATTCATTTTTGTGTCTATGATGGTATCATGACATTATTAGTGAAATAAATGCTTGGTTATCCCATTTGAAGGAGTTGTATAAGTTAAAGTATACACCTTTTTTTATGATGCCACATTTTATTCAACATAAGTTTCCTTTTTATGGAACAAGATATGTAGAAGAACACCCAACTTGGTAGCTGCCAATTTCACTACAACCATGGGGACAAGAAATTAACTAATTAGTCTTGATGATTTTTCTATATGATTCTGAGTATGTTTTGCTTGCTATGGGTTGCTTTTATTGAGAATCATTTGAGATGGTACAATGCAAACTTATAAAGATATATAATTGTTCCTATGGTTGGGGTCTTGGTAATTGGTATATAATGTGTGAGATTTTGCAAATTGTTTAAAATTGAAAAATGATTTGATTGCATATACCTGTCCATGTATAAAATTATTACTTGTTATGCATTACTTGAATTTATTAATGTTCATGTTTTTGATGTAATTGAATTGGTGTTGGAGCAGGGCCCCGCAGCTATAGGAAAAGCTGCTATATCGGAGAAAGAAAGTCAAAGGAAATAGTACCTGAAGTGGCCGAGAAGAGAGCTCAACCACTGCATTTAAGGCAGCGGCAATGACAGGAGGGCTCAGCTACCCTCATGAATGGAGAAGGAGAAATGAGCCGAGGTATTAAAGACAAAGGACAGAAGGGGAGCAACCGAGGAAGCAGCGCCCATACCCACGATCAGCGTCGAAAATCACGGAAGACTGCAGAAAGCTGCAGTGTGACTAGTAAGTGACAGTTCAAAGTACATATAGGCCGACTGTCACAATTAGGGTTTTGGGTTATTGTTGGGATAGGCCCACAGTTTTGTATCACGATGAGACCTTCAGGCCACCTATTTAAGCATGTATTTTGTATTATGAAGAGTTAGTTAGTTAGCTAAGCTGAGCTAGATAGTTAGACAGATAGAGAGATATAGATAGCTAGCTCGTTAGACAGTAAGACATTGAGAAAGAGTCGAGCTCTGGTTCTGTTGTAAAAGTTGCAGTTATCTTACTGTAACTAGCAACCGACTCCTTGAGCGTGAATGTAACAATCCGCAGGGATTGAGAGAGAGAGAGAGAGAGAGAGAGAGAGAGAGAGAGAGAGAGAAAGGATATATTGTAAGAAGAAATCATAATAGGAAGAGAAGATATCTAAGAGAGAATGACTCCCAGCTGAGTGCGTGGAGTTTCCCAGAAGATATCAAGCTGCATAAGAGGTTGCAACGGAACTGTGTGTACTCTCTCAAGATATAATAGAAACATAGTTCCTGTGGACGTAGCTTCCTCCCTGGAAGTGAACCACGTAAAATCCATGTGTTGTGCGACTGTGTCATGTGATTGTGCTATACTTATTTGCTATCTGTTATTCGTTACATGAACGTTTCTTATCAGTTAATGAATGTATGTATGCTATCCTTCAGTTGCAGTAACATGGAAGGTTAAATGTGAGTTGAATGTGTTAAGTATTATGTATATGAGTTTATCAGTTCTTGATTCATGATAGTAGCAGCTACTGTGTTAAGTGACTCATGTATGTTTAGTTCAGCGAGTTGAGCGTGATTAATGTTAAGCGTGTTAGACTGTAGAGGCTAAGTGAAGTTGTTTAACACCTTGATGAAGGTTAACTGAGCTATTATACCCAGAAAGGAAGCCTCTGGACCTTGAGATTTGTTAAGTATATTGAGTCTCACTGTAGGAAGTATCACAGTGTATAAAGAAAATATCGCACTGTCGGGGAAGCTGCGGTGTGAGATATCGCAGGTTAAGAGTTGAGCAAAAGAGTAAGTTTGTGCATCGTCCTAGAAGCTGCAATGCGATAAGAGCCAGTCTCATAGCAGAGTCAGCTAGGAAGAGAGAAACAGCCCTTGCTGAGAGATTCAACTGGTTAATTAGATTCAAGAGAACCCAGGATGCTACAGAACCTGGTTGAGGAAACTTGATTCTTCAGCCAACCCATTTAAGATCACTTCGGGTGAGACTTCAAGCCACTCTGTGGTCTGTCACCGAAAGGGCTAGTGAGCTAGGGGTTTTGTTGGTACAATAAAGTAAACCCGGGTCTACCCAAAGAGAGACCAACAATTGGTATATGTGTATTCTTGTTTACAATATATAATGATGCAATTTGAATTCAATTCTAAGAATATGATTCTTCCAAAGGAAAGTGTAAGGGTATTTGTTGTTTAGACATGCGCAGGTGTCTAAGGAGCCTATGCACTAAGGATTCATCCAGTTGTTCAACATTCAAGACAAGGGAATGAGAAGTCATTCACATGTAGCCTACACCCCTATAGTATAGTATTTTGTTATTTGCATATTATGAATATTTGCTACAGGGAAATGAATATTTAACATTATATATTATGATGTTTTTGAAATAGGTATTGGTTGACTTATATTACATTTTTATTTAAATGGGTAAAAACCCTATGGCTTCTCCATATTTGGAGTTTCAACTTTTCAATACTATTCATTATAATCTTAGTATTTGTTATGGCCTTACTAGTTCTTTATGTGTTTTCCAATTTATTTGATTATTCAAAGATCATCATTCATTAATTGTTTACATTTGTTTTCTCTTTCAGGGAATGTGCCAAGATGATGTAGGTGCATTATCATCGACATAAGGAAGGGGAAGACATGAGTATTTAGAACAATTTTCAACAAAATTACACCCAAATGGAGGTATGATCTAGGATGTCAATTGTATAGCTAAAATAGTCTAGTTATTTTATGGATTTTGTACACTAACAGATTTGTAGTTGTGTAAGAGATATACGTACTATTAATTTCATGGTTAAGTTAAAATTTTATTTATATTATGACTTTATCTTTTATGGAGGTTCAAGTAATATTATTGAACTGAATGCACCTCTTCTTGTGTGATAGAGTGATTTTTAATATGTTCTTTCTTTGTTCCAAAGGAAAACAAAACCTTATATTAACATATACAATATGACTTGTTTTCCTTCAAGTTTCTCTTGGAGAGGTTCCGTACTTAGTCAAATAGAGTGATCCCTTGCCTTTGTTTTGACCAAAGAACCTTTTGAATGAGACCATACGTGTCTCTCAGATCACTGATGTAAAATTTTATAATATATTCAATGGAAGAGCAACTGCATTATAGCCAGGAGTCTAGTGGTTTTATTCCTCTATGCCCTATATATATTATGAAACTACTAAAAAGAGATAAATTACCATTACAAAAATAGAGATAAGTGACCCAAAATATGACCAAACGTTGCATATAAATGACTATTGGTGGAAAATTAGCGTTCATTGATCACACGACAAAAAATGTGGTCATATTTAGTTTGGTCATGTATAGCTTTTGTTGTGGTCATATCGTCGGTCATTAATTATGACAATCAATGACCAAATATATGACCATGATATAGGCTATAAACGACCAAGTTAAATATGACCATGTTTTTTGTGACATGATCAATGATTGCTAATTTTCCACCAGTGGATTCCAAATCAAAAGTGTTCATTTCTATGCGGATTTTGGTCATTTATCTCTCATTTTGTACTAGTGATGCCCTGATAGTTTAGTGGTTTCACCCATTGTTGTTAGGTAAAGTGTTCCTATGGCTGGGGTGAGGCCACCAATGTACTAGGGGTTCTACAAACTAACATGAATGATTCTAGAAAAACGTTCAAGGGTTAGGAGGATGCATACCTTATGAAATGAGGGTTGGTCCAATATTGTTCTTTATCCCTTGTTTTTCCCGTCCACTAAGGAACCTACAAAAACAATTTGAATCTTCCTCAAACAAATTTGACCACATGTAATATATTGATATTTAAAATAACTTGAAACCCTAATTAACATGTAATCAAAAACTAAGATGCAAACATAAATTGAAAAATGATTTTGGAAAGGGATAAAGTCAATTATTTATTAATAAATTAAATAAGTACAAGATATACCTTATCCTTCTTCATGGAACCTCGTGAAACCTTCGATCTGGATCTCTTGCTTCTCTCCTCGAAGGTTCTAAACCCCCAATCTCTGCTGCAAGGGTAGATGGAAACTATGGAATAAGTGAGGGGATGAGAGTCCAAATTATACCAGTATAACAATACTCAAGGCTAAGTTCCCTACATGGTCCCTTATCCCTCTCTTATATATAAAATTAAAGAGATAGGGTCAAGAAAGGAGCAGTTACAATTGAGTAGGCAGTTCCAAACCACCCAAAGTTTGATATTTTTAGAGTTTTATCATATTTTAGGGTGCACGCTAGTAGGAGACTAAAAAATAGCACGTACAAGGTGAAAAATGCCACTACAACACTAACAACTTGTGTTTTGTGAAAAAATGAATTTTTGAGGGTTTTTCCAAGAGTTTTTAGGAGATGGTTTGGTCTAGAAAGTTGTTCCTCATCCTACTAGGTATATAAAGGACCAGGAAAGAGGTAATAATGTGCTATAGAAGTCCCAAATATGTCCCTTCCATCAATTAATGTACTTTGGGTGATTGACACTAGCCTTCATGAAGTGTCATCATGGAATTTTCGTCATGCGACCAAACATGTAAGTGTTGTCATAGACAGTCTTGTTGGAGGACACAAGTTTTATTCTTAAATAGTGAGCACAACATAAATGTGACTTAGGAATATTTGGAGAGAAAGGGACCAATGATAAAAATACACAATGTAGGATACATTGACAGATTCTCCATATGATTGGAATAGTAACCAACTAGAGGAGTGATAACTCAGAGATTAGGCTTAATCCTAAGGCCAAAAACTAGAACCCAAATGTTGATAGATTCAAATTGGGGCTTTGTTCAATGAAATAAGACTTGCTTCCATGATATAAAAGACATTGAACAAAATTTCTGTTAGAATAATCAACCCATATTTACCTACCTTAGACATTAATTAAACCATTTTTGTCTTTTTACCTAGTCTCCTAGATTCCACTCTATGCTAGTTGCCTTCTACATGTCCTAGAAGTCAACACTTGATAAAAATGAGTCATGGAGTGCTTGGGAAACCTCCTAGAACCCATATTTAGCGCGTTTTATTTATTCTAGATCCTCCAAAGTGCATATCTACTTTTTCTGAAAAGTTGTCTGCTTTATTAATAATTAAGGCAAAAGCAAAAACTAGACTATGTGCAGTTGACTTGTTTTTTTCCCACATCATCCTCCCTCCTTTTCTCCTAATAAAAGAATGTATGGGTTTTCTTTCCATCCCTCATTATCTTTCCTACTTGACTTAGCCAATTTGTGAGCATCTTGGTGGATTTGGAAACTGCTTTATGCACCTATGAGGGATTTGACTAGATTTAGTAAGCCTACTTTTTTACCTTTTTGAATGGAATCCTTATGCATTCGAATATCTCATGTAATTATATATTGCAGAAACCTATTACTTAATAAGGTTGGCTATTGTACACTTATTCAATAAAGATTAGTGTTATGCTCAAATTTCAGTCTCCTTTGATGTTAATTTTGCATGTTTGATTAGCCATTTTGTGAGTGTAATTGTTCTATTTCTTGGGTTCAATTTCCACATGGTATCAGAGCCTTTGTAGATCTATTTCTATCCTTCCATATTTCTATTCCAGGTTCGACATATTGACTGGGAGCATATTCTCCTGACTGAAGGGCACAGTTTCTGAGTTATGGACCAATCTTAGAAGATCATCTTGACTCCATTCAATTTCTTTGAGTGGAAATCTGAGATGGAGATATTGTTGAGAGAGAAAGGTATCTACAGGGTTACTATGGAAACTGAGGTAGAGCCCAATGTAGCTGCAAAGAAAATCAAATGGAACAACAGGAGGGATGAGGCCTATGGTATTTTGTATCTAAGCATTTTAAGAGACCTCCCCTTCCATCTTGATGGATTTACATCACCTAATGAAGTGTGGGAGAATCTTGTAGATATTTTTGGTAAGATGGATGAGATGAGAGGACATCAAATCGATAATGAGCTGATCTCCTTGAGTCCCAATAGCTTCGAATCCTTACAACTCTATTTTTCCAAGTTTTGCAGCTAAAATAGTGTGGGATCGAAAAGAAGGAAGAGAAACTAGTTTTGGCCATACTCTCAAAGCTTGGCCATGACTATTCAGTGTTTGTTTTGACCTTCCATGCCACCAAGTTGACAACTCAAGCCTGGAATATGCCCAAGCTTGCAGAGTTCATGGAATCCCTCACACAGGAACAAGATAAGTTGGTGATGATGGGCACCATCAAACCTTCTAAAGACTAAGATTTGGTTGCTGGAGATTCAAGGGTGGATTCAAAAAGCAAAAAAAAATCTAAAAATCCACCTGAGAAAAAGAGAGACAAGAACAAGTCTCAAGAGGAGCCCCAAGGTTCCAAGAAGAACTTCCAAAATAAGAAGAACAAAGGAGAAATGAGCAAATGTGTAGACTGCAGTAAGGGATATCATCCTGAGAGCTCTTGTATGAAGAAGCTAATTGACATGTTGACCCAACTCCTGGAGAAGAATAACATCTCCCTTCCTGATTGATCAAAGAAGAGGGAAGGAGGTTCAAATTTAGAGGACAGAGAGAGAGTACATGCCTTGGTTGCTGTCACATCAAGCTCACCTAGCTTCATCATAGACTCTGGAGCTTCTAGAAATATGGTTTCAACAAAAGAGGCATTCTCCTCTCTTGACATGTCGAAAGGTCCACCAATAGTTTTGGGAGATGACTCTCTCACTGACAATTTGGGGAAAGGAAGGATTGATCTTGACCATGGTAAGTTCAATAATATGTTGTTTGTTCCAGGTCTTGCCTCTAATCTCTTGTCAGTGTATCAGATGACTCACACTGGGTCTCCAAAGAAGGTCATCTTCTCCCCTGATGACGTTGAAACAATTGAGATTTTGAATGGTAAAGTCATAGAAAAAGGTGTTGTTGATCACACTTCGAAGGTATACATGTTTTCCCATTTTCTACCCTACTCAAACCCCTCTGCTCTTCTAATTCATGCTAATGAGGAAAGCAAGCTTTGGCCTAAAATATTTGGCCATCTTAACTCCAAGTATCTTTCTTATTTGAGTGAAAAAATATGGTCATAGGGTTACCAAAGATCAAGTTTTCCAAGGGAGTCTATCAAGGTGTATCCTAGGAAAACATGCAGAGCACAAATTTGAGAGAGCTAGTCATCAGAGAACTTTTGTACATCTTGAGTTGATCCACAATTCCATTGCTGGTCCATTTCCTTATATGTCCATGATTCAAGACAAATATGCACTGACCTTCATAGATGACTTTGTTGGGTTTACTTCCTAAAGCATAAGTCTGAATTTTTTGACCTCTTCAAAGTCTTTAAAGCCTTGGTTGAAAACCAGTCTGGGAGGAAAATCAAGATCCTTAGATCTGACAATGGTGGTGAGTATGTCAATTCTGAGTTCTTTCAATGTTGTAAATATGCAAGTATTTAGATGCATCATTCGATCCCTTACACACCACAGCAAAATGGTGTTGCTAAGAGAAAGAATAGGTCACTAAAGGAGATGGAAACCCACATGATGGAGGCTAAGAATTTGCCACCAAATTTTTGGGCGAGTACATAAACTGTTCATCCTACATCTAGAATAGGGTGCCTAATAATTAGCTTGATGGTATGACTCCTTTCGAATCTTGGAGTGGGCACAAGACAGATGTGACCCATTTCAGGATTCTTGGCTCAAAGGCTTGGGCTAGAATTCCAACTAAAAAGAGAAAGGATTTGCAGACCCAAATCCAAGAGTTCCTATTTTTTGGGTGTCTTGAAGATTCAAAAGGGTACAAGCTTATCAACTTGAGCACTAACAAATATTTTATTGAAAGAAGTGTTCAGTTCCAAGAAGAGCCTTTAGTAGCAGTTGAAGTTGGAGAGTCTTCTTCACCACTAGATCCATTGATTGTAAGTGGAGAGACTAATGAGTTTAATGATTCTGATATATCTGATAGTGATGATTTGATTGCATATATTGATAGTCCTACAAGACCAAAATGGGTATCAAATACCATTCATGCAGCTGGGGAACTAGCTGGAAATCCTAGTGACACTAGGAGGACTAGATCTCAGTTTATGAGTACCCTTTGTATGAAAGATCATTTATTTGCTGAGAAGTGTTGTATGATGGTTGAATCAGATCCACAAACATATGAATATGCAGAACATGACCCAATATGGAAATCATCCATGAAAGAAGAATTCAGCTTGCTCTAGAAGAACAACACTTGGGAACTGGTTGATCTTCACCCAGGGAGGAAGCTAGTTCAATGTAAGTGGGTTTTCAAGACTAAGTTTGATGCTGATGGTTCACCTTTGAAATATAAGAAAATATTGGTAGCCAAGGGCTACTCACAAGTACATGGTATTGACTACAATGAAACCTTTGCACCAGTGGCAAAGATGGACTCCATAAGGCTAGCTTTAGCCATTGCAGCTTCGAAGCAGTGGGAGGTACATCACATGGATGTGAAGTATGCTTTCCTAAATGGAGATATTACTGAAGATATTTACATGCAGCAACCTAAAGGGTTTGTTTCTAATCCATCTTTAGTGTGCAGGTTAAAGAAATCGTTGTATGGGCTCAAGCAATCCCCCAGGGATTGGTATGCAAAGATTGATGGATTTCTGCTGTCAACGAGTTTTGTTCAATGCAAGTATAATCCTAATGTTTATTTGAAGATGATTCATGGTTCTTTGATGATTATTGTATTGTATTTGGATGACCTTCTGATTACAGGAATTTCAAAGAAAGAGTTTGCCTCCTTGAAGGATGCAATGAACCATGCATTTTCTATGACAGATTTGGGATTGTTGAGCCAATTCTTGGATCTCAAAATTGCTCAATCCCAACATGGAACCAAATTACATCAGTCCAAGTATGCCTTAGATTTGTTGAAAAATTTCAAAATGAAATATTGCAAGCCAAGCAAGACTCCCTTCCTTTCAGGATTTAAGCTTGAAGAAGCAGGTTCTTCTCCTATGGTAAATAATACACTGTATAGGAAGTTGGTTGCGTGTTTGCTTTATCTTACACACACTCAACCTGATCTATATTATGCAGTTAGTGCAGCTTTAAGATACATGTATCAGCCTCATGAGATCCACTGGAGGTCAGCCAAAAGGATCCTAAACTTTGTTCAAGGAACAAGAACTCATGGGATCTTCTACAAAGAAAAATCCGATCTTGATTTGATTGGGTTTACTGACAATGAATGGGAAGGTGACAACACAGATCGAAAGTCAACATCAAGATAAGTGTTCGTGCTTATAGAAGAACCAATAGCTATTCAAGCAAGAAGTAGAGTGCCATATCACTCTCATCTACATAAGCAGAGTATAGAGGAGTTGTAAATGCAACAAATCAATGTTTGTGGTTGCAGGGAATACTTGGAGAATGTGGCTTCGAATCAGAGTTTTCAACTATTATCTACTATGATAATTGAAGCACCATTCAAATATGCAATGATCTAGTTCAGAGACAACAAACCAAACACATTGAGATCCATATGCACTACATCAGACAGCTTGTGCATGATGGTACCATTCATCTACTCTTCTGTGAATCTTCAGAACAAGTAGCAAACATCTTCACCAAATTTTTTTGTGAGAATACACCCAGCAATCTCAAATCACTGTTGGGGATTTCTGATCATGCTGTGAAGCATGATTGATGACAAGATTTCCAAATTTTGTTTTCCTGTCCATGTTTAAGGGAGGATTTTCCCACTGGGTTTTTTCCTCTTTCCTTGGTTGTATGGACAAGCAGTATGTAAAGGGTGACTAAGCCTTGTTGCTAGGCCCTATAGTTTTTTGATATTTACTCATAGATTCAGGATTAAGGGGGGGTGTTAGAATAATCAACCCATAGTTACCTACCTTAGACATTAATTAAATCATTTTTGTCTTATTACCTAGTCTCCTAGATTCCACTCTATACTAGTTTCCTTCTACATGTCCTAGAAGTCAACACTTGCTAAAAAATATTCATGGAGCACTTGGGAAACCTCCTGGAAACCATATTTAGCATGTATTGTTTATCCCAGGTCCTCCAAAGGACATATCTACTTTTTCTGAAAAGCTTCCTGTTTTATTGAGAATTAAGGCAAAAGGAAAAGCTAGACTAGGTGTAGTTGACTTGTTTTTTTCCCACATCATCCTCCCTCCTTTTCTACTAATAAAAGCATGTATGATTTGTCTTTCCATTATTCATTATATTTCCTACTTGACTTAGCCAGGATTTGGAAACAGCTTTATGCACCTATGGGGGATTTGACTAGATTTAGTATGCCTACTTTTTTACCTTTTCGAATGGAATCCTTATACATTCAAATATCTCATGTAATTATATATTGCAGAAACCTATTACTTCATAAGGTTGGCTAGTGTACACTTATTCAATACAGATTAGTGTTATGCTCCAATTTCAGTCTCCTTTGATGTTAATTTTGCATGTTTGATTAGCAATTTTGTGAGTGTAATTGTTCTATCTCTTTGGTTCAATTTCCACGCTTCCCTTCCTTTTCTCTTTTTTTTTTGTTTTTTTTAATACCATTATTGTATAATTTTAACAACTCCAAGAAATAAAACTCAAGACCTTCTTCATTTTTTAAGCAAGATCGAAGAAGAGAGATAATAATTCTTGATAAATCAAAGATCCATGGATTTTATGAGCCCAAATTAGTGGACGCTTGGTAGATTTTTCACAATTTGAGAGTCCGAAAACACCAAATAAGACTATAGGGGGGGATTTTTTCGTAAGTTTAGTCTCCAAAGTCTGAAAAGGTATACATCAATCTAAAGGATAAATCTCTTAGTTGAAAAGAACTAAGGCATTCCTTTTTCATTACTAGCGGCAAGGTCCAAAAAAGGGTTAAACTATAAGCATAAATCCTTAGTTTAATGAGTGTGAAGAAAAGAAACATCACTCATGTTGTTCCATTCATTTGTGAGTATGGGGCAACAAACAATAAACTCGATGTTTTTGTCTTGAAGTTTAATGAGCATGACAATAGCATAAAGAATGCTCGAAATCATTTTCATGTTTTAATCCAAAGCACGAAAGAGAGAAAGTAGGCTCAAACATGTTCCATTTTCATAAATTTAGTCTCCCAAGACTGAAAAGGAGACAAACCTATACCTAGGAATACTCTTCTAGTCACAGTGAACTAGAGTATTCATTTTCCGTAAGTAATCCACATGATCCTGAAAAGGGTTAAATGTATGCCTATGTGGATGTTCCTTCAAGTCCTTTAACGAGTTTAAAGGGACAAGTGAAGTCAAAAATCTTATCATATTTAAGTATTTTAACAAGAGCTTAAAGAAAACTCAATATAGCTTTCTTGTAAATTTTTAACAAGCCCAGAAAAGTCAACTCATGGCATCCTTATTGTTTTTAATGATCTCGAAGGAAAGTTGGAAGAATGCTCTTAAGGAGAGGAGATGAGTGTCAAGGACATGGTAAAATAGTTCCAAGCATAAGGGATATACCTAATAATAGTGCATGGAACGTGAACAAGATAGGGATACTCAGGAATAATCTCCTCTAGGTAAAGGGTGTCAAGTTGCAACGAAAAAATGATACAAGGATGAGTGATGATGAGAGCAGAGATGGGGGCTTATACAATGAGATAAAATACTGGAAGCTGGCATCATGCTCATAAGTGCAAGAAGGGTATATGAAAATGCAGTTATGACTTGAACAAAAAAGTGGGCCTAGTAAGCATCCATGAATCCAACTAAGAATCCTATAACCAAGAAACAATAGTACTGAGATCATATTCAGAAGAAAATATCTGATATAGGTCACTTTGGTAGAAACATTTGCAACTTCACTAACTTCAACAAGAGGGATAATCAAGGAATATTTAAATGAATAAGACTCTATAGTTCCACAACCTAAGGATTTACAACCAATAAGATCAACCTCAAGAGGAAAGATAAATTTCATAGAGGTGATAGAGTCTACAAGAACAAATTCAACATTACAGGATTCAAAAAATCTAAAAAAGAGCCAAAATCATCAATATCACTGACTTGTTGCTTGATGGGAGAGTTTGAAGATTCAATAGTGCAAAAATTTGAGGATCAATCATAAGAAATATTAGACTAAAAAAACAAGTCAGAGATGGATCTAACCACAACTCAGTCAACATCCAAAAGAAGGTCATATTGTATCATAGATTCTAGGAAGACTTCATTTGAAGTAAGTAGACTATCCTAGGTGGAACACATGTCTGAACATTCAGTTGGATCAAAAGGGTGGAGAGTGGGCTCCAAAGTCTCCATTGGATAGATCACCTAGTAAACTACAAGGACTGAGTCCCAAGAAGGTAAGCATGAATACAAAGGCTTATTCTCAGTAGCAATTGGACACAAGGCATATGAGGTCACATAATTCACCCGTGGCATGGTTTTGTATAATGAAACATTGGGAATTGACAAAGTATAGACTTGGTATGAAGTTAGGTAATGAGAGAAATAAAAAAAAGTGTCAGCTGATCAACAGTGACAATGCTTTCATTATGAGGAAAATACATCACACGAAAGAGTGTAGACACACCAAATTTCGTAGAATATACATAATCATGCCAAGTATCATATTAAAGTCCAAGGGGTCCTCTATAACCATGAAATTGACTAAGAAATTCTTCCCACCTAAAGTAATAGGTGTTTGAGGGAGAACTCCCAAAGTTTGACTAGGTCTTCTATCAAAGGCTAGCAGTTGATTAACAATCGATACTAGTCTGGGAGATCCCATACCTCTCCAAGTATGTGCGGATAGAATAATAACAAAGGATCCTTTATCTACAATACAACAAACAACCATGTAGTTTTCAACTTGGACCATTATCTGAAAAGGTGCAGCTGAAGGAGGTGTGGCTCAGCTAGACTATCCCAATTAAAGGAAGCAATCTGAGGGCTTAGAGGGGGTTCATTCAAAGCAAAGTAATTTCCCCCTTGTCTAGAAATCTATGAACTGGAAGTGAAGAAAAAATTACTAGAAGACGACTCACTCACCAAATAAAGAGTGGGATTGGTCGAATATTGCATCGATTCAACCAATTGATTTGGATTACTCTCCAAAGGAAGAGTGGGATTGACCAAATACTGCATTGGTTCAATTTCTTGATTAACCAAAGGTTGAATAGGTTTCTGGGAAATCACAGATTGTTCAGGAGCAGAATATCCTTGAGACTCAGAACATACTCTTTGAACTTCTTCAATAGAAGGGAACATATGGGGAAGGTGATCTCCCTCACAAATATTACAAGGGAACTTAATCTCGAATCTTGTACGCTTGGTTTTCCCGATATTGTCAACATGAATTGCATTGGATGATTGTTTCCCCGTAGCATGATCTCTAAAGGATGGGTGGTTTCCCCTAACATGACTAGCAGAGGTTGAGTGAATGGGTCCAATAAGACTTGTAGAGGTTGGTTCTTTTCCCCAAGCATGACCTCCATAGGTTGGGTGAATTCCCCCAGCATGAACTACAAAGGATGGGTGGTTGGGTCCAACATGAATTGCATAGGTTGGGTGAATGTCCCCAACATGACCTCCAGAGGCTGGGTGACCACCTCCTTTCCTTCGTGTCTTCTTCTTATTCTTCCCCCTTTCATTTGTTTTAGACTGTAGGTTACTAGTATCAAAACTTTCACCACATGAGGTGGAAGGAGAGGGAGAGGTTTCTACTAGTGAAAGGGAGACATTGTTTTGATGCAATTGATATAAGGTGCTTACTTGAGAAGAATCAAGAGCATTCAAGACAGTTGAAGTGGAAAACAACCAAACTGGTATCCCAAGGGTGAATCCAAGAAGACTCAAAGTGGCCATCAAGGGAACACCAACATTCCCAGCAAAAGGGAAAGCATAAGAATCCCCTTGCATGGGGTCTCTTGGTTAGTTCTCACAGGGATACTAGACATAGTTTCCAACTCAACAAGATTTTTTTTTTTGATGTTGACTACCAACCAACTGCACTAAGAGCGCACCACTAGAAAAAAAGTCCTGGGTGATTCCATGAAGGTGGGTAACACTTTTTGGCCAAATTTGGTGATGAAAACCTGATTTTTTACTCATGCTAGATAAAAGCCCTTGAAATGTATATATTCCATGTGAACTTCGACTTGCAGTTAAAAAACAAATTGTAGAATATTATGTTGGCTTCCCAATGATATTTTTTTAAAATATTCCAATGTCATTTAATGTGTGAAATTTCACATTAATGAACTGTGTGACCTTAAAAGTTTGAAGAAGTTACTAAGTGGATCATGTCCAACCCCAATAATTCAATCTTACATTAATAATTTAAATATATATATATATATGAGCATGATCTACAAAAAATGCACTATGGTCTACATATTTTTTTGTTAATTTATTTCACAATATACAATTATTTATTATTTTTCAAAAGTGACTACATCTGATTTCAACATCATTTTATACACATGTGTGTCCATCCCAACTTTTTTTCACTGTTTCCAAAAATTGAAAAACCAAAGATACCCTTTTGAAGAGGACATGTCGATGTGTGGGCTGTGCATTTTTAAGAAATTTTTGGATGTGTATTTTTTACCCTGCGTATTTTTCTTTCAGCTGCTTCGAAGTTGTTGTGAGGTTTTCTAAGTGTAAGTTTTAGAACTAATTAAAATAAAAACCATATGAATTCCAAAACGCATGCATGATACCTCAATGGATAGAGGATTCTGTGATGAATCTATTGGTATGAAATTTGCTTAGTTATGTGCCATGAATGGCAGGGTTTACACCCCTAGAAGAAATAGAGAAACATTGATTTTCCTATAAGAGGGGCAATGCTCTGTTTTTCATCCCTCGATCAAGGTATTAACATCCCTCGATCGAGGTTTTTAAACAATCTTGATCGATGTTTTATTAAACCCTCGATCGAGCTACCGTTTAAACCTCTTTTTATAATTTTTTTTCCACAAGGACCTCGATTACGGCCTTAAAACCTCGATCAAGGTTTTTTTAAAACCTAGATCGAGGTTTTAAAACCTAGATCAAGGTTTTTTTAAAACCTAGATCAAGGTTTTTTTAAAACCTGGATCAAGGTCTTAAAACCTAGATCAAGGTATTCTTAAAACCTAGATTGAGGTATTCTTAAAACCTAGATCGAGGTTTTGTTAAACCCTCGATTGAGGTGTTATGACCTCGATCGAGGGTTTAAAAATTGTTTGATCGAGGTACGTTTTTGTGTTTTTTCCAGAAGCGCCTTGCCAAAGAGTGTAACCAAGCTCCATGGATGCACCCTCATAACTATCCAGACCAATCGAGGAAAGATACCTTCCAAAGGAGAGTCTAGGATGATTAGGGCCCATAACTAACCAGTAAAGGGAGAAGGAAAGTTACTTGGGGTCCACAATACAATCACTTTGCGGAAAGTGTTTGAATCACCAACATATTTCCAAAGAGTTTCACGGGGTTTCATCCTATGTATGCCCTAGGTACAGTGAAAATAACCTTCCACTGTTACTTGTGTAAGAGCCCTAAAAGTCAATATGCTAAGTCTACCAAAATCACAAAGAAGGTCTGGTGGAACAGTTGTCAATCCAGATGATGCACATGGGAAGGGTAGATAAGCCCAAAAATAAAATAAAAAACACTAGGAGCCACATGGGGCCAAAAGGAGGTACTGAGGGAATCCCCAAACGCACAACAACTCTGGTGTATGCTCGACCAAGTATTGTAGGGGTATCTCTACAACCCAATCTCGCATGACCTTGTGCTTGAATCCTATATGAGAGGAGATTACTGGTTAACCTCTTTGTAAGGTTGAATTCCCTGAAAGAAAGGACACTATGTTTGATTTTAATAGTTGTGGGTATTTTACAGATAACCTTAACCCAAAACACTATACTAGACTTGTGTGTGTCGTCCCTAGAAAGAAAACTTACTAATATATTTTCAATTATCAACTTTATTTTTAAGGAATGTTGATTACTCAAAAGGGATAGCGGTGATGAAATTAATGATGTTTTTCAATTAAAAGAGGAAACAACATGGTCAATGCAACAGAGGTTCAAAATGCAAAAACTTTAGTGCTCTTTTCTCTTTAAAACTGAAAATGGAGGCCACAAAAGAAAGATCTATTTTCCTATTTTTAAACAACAGAGATATGAAATGCACCTAAGCCTAATTACCCTAGGCTAAATTAATATAAAGTAAAGACTTTTTCTTTTTACTATTTCTTTCATAATGAAAAAGAAAAATAAACTACAAACAAGTGCATGCATATGATGTAAAACAAAGCAAATGAGCTTTTGTACTATGTCCACAAAACAGACCCTAGACTTCCCTAAATTATGACAAGACCTCACTTGGGAGGAATAATTACATAAAATACCAAGCCAACTAATTTGGCATTGTTAGAATTTCATCATTAAGTTAGCATTATATTAGGATCTTTACTGAGAGAATAACAAGCATAGCAATCAAACACAAGAGACAATGAACACAATGTTTATCCTTGGGGAAACCATAAATGGAGAAAAACCCTCAACTTCCTTAGAGATGGAATCAACACCAAAACAGTAAAAGCCCCAAAACAGTAAGTGATCTTCCGACAGCAGTAATATTCCTCTTATCTAGCCCCAGTGTCTTCTCCTTCCTCAACTATGCGTTACACTTGAGTGTGGCTGAGTTGTGTGATAAATAGAGACTCCAGTTCTCTATTTATACTAATACTGACATGACTAAAACCCTACCAGGTCTGACCTCTACTAGGAGAGTCTAATAACCCTAGTGCCTCGGAACTGCGGGGACTTTAACCCTTAGGCAATCTAAGGGTTACACACTATGACTTGACATGACTTGTTTACATTATTGATTCTCCCAATTGGAACATTGGGGCATGAAAACATGACTCAATTACATTATAGATACATCCTGGATAAACATTGGGTTACAATACATAAGATACATTGATGAATACATTCTAAAGTTACAAATACATCAACACTCCCTCTTAACTAGGAAGGTATTCTTTCGACACAATTTTCAGCACTGGTCTTCTTCTCTGTATCAACTGGATCATCTTGTCATCTGCATCTCAGGTATTCCGAGTCTTCAATTCATCTTCATATTCAAGTCATATTCATCTTCAATTCATCGAATCTGGATCATCTCTCTATCTAGATCATCATGGGACATCATCACTGGATCTGGATCATCACTCGATCTTGGTCATCATGAGGCATCATCACTGGATCTGGATCATCACTAGCTATCATCACTGGATATGGATCATCACTTGATTTGGATCATCACTGCTGGATCATCATCACTGGATCTGGATCATCATCACTCAATCTGGATCATCATTAGGCATCATCACAGGTGCTATCTCTTGATTCTTCTCGTCATAGGAACCTCTACAGAGCCAGTCCTTTTTCATAGTAGATGTATCATCTCAGATTTGGTCCTTTTTCATACCAGATGAGGTAGCTGCTCAGAGCTAGTCCTTTTTCATACTAGATGAGCCTTCCCAGAGCTAGTCCTTTTTCATACTAGGTAGGGAATCACAGAGTTCGTCCTTTTTCATACCAGATCAGGCATCACAGAGCTGGTCCTTTTTCATACCAGGTGTGATAGCTACTCAGAGCTAGTCCTTTTTCATACTAGATGAGCCTTCCCAGAGCTAGTCCTTTTTCATACTAGGTAGGGCATCACAGAGTTGGTCCTTTTTCATACCAGATGAGGCATCACAGAGCTAGTCCTTTTTCATACTAGATGTGGCAGCTACTCAGAGCTAGTCCTTTTTCATACTAGATGAGCCTTCCCAGAGCTAGTCCTTTTTCATACTAGGTAGGTCATCACAGAGCTGGTCCTTTTTCATAACAGATGACGCATCACAGAGCTGGTCCCTTTTCATACCAGATGTGGTAGCTACTTAGAGCTAGTCCTTTTTCATACTAGATGAGCCTCCACAGAGCCAGCCCTTTTTCATGCTCGATGTGCCATCAACACAGAGCTATTCCTTTTTCATACTAGATGTGTCTTCACAAATCCAACCCTTTTTCATGCTGGACGTGGCATCCACATATACCTGAAAATGGAAGGAACCAATCCTCTCACCATGTCATAGCTCTTACATCCAACCATGGAAGGAACCAATCCTCTCACCATGTCGGAATGGCATAGCACTTACATCTGATCATGGAAGGAACCAATCCTCTCACCATGTCATAATGGCACAGCACGGACACATCATTTCCTCTTGGGAGGAACCTCGATCTAGAGAACACCAAGCTTCTCCCTGAAGTACTCAAACTTCACCTTAGCCAATGGCTTAGTCAACACATCAGCTATCTGTTCATCCGTCGCAACATACCGGAGCTTCATTGCTCCTCTCTACACCATATCCCTGATATAGTGATATTTGATCTCAATATGCTTCGACTTGTCATGGAATAATGGATTCTCTGATAACTTTACACAGCTCTGGTTGTCACAGTATATACAAGCAGCATCTAACTGGAGATCAAACAAATCAAATAGTAGCTTCCTCAGCCATACTGCCTCACAACTAGCTGAACAAGCTGCAACATACTCTGCTCTAGCTGTACTCAGTGCCACACAGGATTGCTTCCTGCTAAACCATGAGATCACACCTGATCACATACTAAAGAAAAACCCTAAAGTGCTCTTCCTATCGATGGCACTGCTTTTCCAATCTAAAACAACATAACCCTCCAGGTTAATCCTTTGACCAGCCTTATACTTGAGCCCATAATCAACCGTACCCTTCAGGTACCTCAGAATATGCTTTGTAGCAGTCAAGTGAACATGTCTTGGATCTGTTAAGTATTGGCTCAAGGTGTTCACAACAAAGCAAATATCTGGTCTCGTGTTCGTCAGGTACATCAAGGACCCAATCATTTGACGATACATTATGACATCAACTGTCTTTGATGAAGCATCACTCAATAGCTTTAGTTTTGATGCCATAGGTGTGGTCAATTCCTTGTAGTCCATCATCCCAAATCTCTTCAGGATCTCTACTACATACTTTCCTTGTCCAAGAAAGATTCCATCTGTAGTCTGCCACACCTCCATACCTAGTAAATAATGCATCATTCCCAAGTCCTTCATCTCGAACTCAGCAACAAGCTTTCTCTTCATATCGGCAATCAACCCATTCATACCTATCACAAACATATCATCTACATATAGTAGAAGTATCACCGAGTTTCCACCTTCCACCTTGTAGTAAAGGTTGGAATCTACTTTACTCTTGGTAAATCCCAAACTGGATAGAAAGCTGTCAATTCTGTCATACCATGTCCTGGGTTCCTGTTTCAAACCATACAATGATTTCTTCAGTCTACACACATGAGACTCCCTATCATGTGTCTCAAAACCGAGTGGCTGTTCCACATACACTTCCTCTTCTACTACACCATTCAAGAAAGCAGTCTTGACATCCATTTGGTGTATCTTCCATTTCATCACTGCAGCCAGAGCAAGTACCGATCTGATGGAGGTGTATCGGGCTACAGGTGCAAAGGTTTCTTCATAGTCTATTCCTTCTTTCTAGGAGAAACCCCAAGCCACAAATCATGCCTTGTACTTTTCAATGCTACCATCTACAGCATGCTTGATCTTATAGATCCATTTGGAATTTACTACTGACTTCCCTTCTGGTCTTGGGACAACATCCCAAACATCATTCTTCATGATTGATTGATACTCTTCAATCATCACATCCTTCCATTCTTTCCGTTCTGCCGCTTCTTCATACTCGGAAGGTTCTTTATCAATGAAGTCACATATTAAAGCTACATAACTGGAACAGGATCTGGTCCTCTTTCTTTCTCTGAGATTCTCTTCTGGAACCCCATATCTTTCCACACCTTGGATAATCTCTCGTACCCAAGCAGGTTTCCTCTTGTGAGGATTCTTCTCCTGTGGTGGATCTACAGGTCTTTGTGGTTCTTCAAATTCTCGATCTTCTTCTTGAGTTTCTTCGTTCATGATTGTATCATGAATTCTGGGAGCTTCTACTTCTTCAGGTTCTTCAACAGGTTTCTTTCTGGATTTTATGTAGGATGAATCTTCATCAAATGTTACATCCCTACTGATGTCAATCTTTTTTAATCCTGGGAAGTATATTTTGTAATCCTTCGAGCTTTCAAAGTATCCCACAAATATACCCTTCTTTCCTGAAGGATCTAATTTTGTTCTCTTCTCTTTTGGAATGTGTATGTACACAGGACAGCCAAATATTATGAGATGGCTGACTTCTGGTTTCTTTCCAGAGAAGACTTCTTCAGGAGTCTTGTTATGGAGAGAAATTCCTATGGCTTGGGGTACCACAACAGACAGCTTGACTCCAGAAATCAATCCTTTCCAATATGCAATAGAAATTAAATGTCTAACACTAAAGGATCAGACCTCGTACCTTATTCCGGACGGTTGAAGTAGATCCCTGTTGAGCTTTCCAACTTCAACATGAATTGATATAATACTCCCTCAACAATAAGTAAACAATACAAGCATTCTATATATCATGGTGTTAGATCTATTCTATCATATATAATCAATAATGTATAAGCATTTGACATAATCCCATGGATAAAATATAAATTCAAACACACATTATTGGACAGGAAAAGATATTTCTATTAATATAAATCAGAGATTACAAGATACAACCTCTAACGGCATGTCTGCGAACCGGAGAAACTGAATCCCCCACTTGGGCCTCCACCACTTCAATCCTCCATCTCTTGATAGCAAGCTCACAAGCAAAAGGCAAGCTTGGGAAGAACAAAAAAGTGCTCCAAGGGACAAAGGGATGCAGACTCAAGCATAAGTTCTAGCAACAATGGACTATAGTTTCTTTGCTCTCAATTCTCTCTTATGCCTTCAATGTACCAAGGGGTTCCTTATATATCTTTTCAAAGGGGTAATGAAAGGTCAAATCCGAGCGATCTCAAGGCATAGGGAAGGCTAGGAGTCAAATGAGTCGGATCCATGTCAAGGAAACTCCAAGAGGATTTGGATTATGCACACATCCCGATGTACGTGGTTTTAGTGGTCAAACCCATGTATATATGCGCTTATAGGTTTAAAAGTCGCGTGTATCATTTTTCATATGTTTTTAGGGATGATCAAGGAAACATCAAAGGACAAAAAATGGTCCATGGGGTTTAAGGAGTCTGCACCGGGACAGGGGAAGGCCATACAAAGTGTGATTCACTTGGAGTGGTGAAATACGCTATAACAAGTCTTGTTCTTGAGTACTCTATGTGGAGTACGGTTCTGTACATACACTGCTATTCTGGCTGCTTCTGCCCAAAGGTGCATAGGAAGATATTGATCATGAAGCATAGCTCTTACAACTTCCATGACGGTTCTATTCTTCCTCTCTGCAACCCCATTCTGTTGTGGATTGTAAGGAGTGGACAACTCCCTCTTAATCCCTGAGTCCTTACATAGTTCCTTGAACTCATTTGAAGTGAATTCTCCGCCATTGTCTGATCGAAAAGTCTTGATGTTCTTTTCAGTCTGGTTCTTGATCAAGGCTTTGAATTCCTTGAACTTTCTAAACACTTCATCTTTATTCTTCATGAAGTAAATCCATGTCTTCCTAGAAAAGTCATCAATAAAAGAAACATAGTACACATACCCGCTTAGTGAGCTTGATGACATTGGTCCTCAAACATCGGAGTGGATGATTTCCAATATTCCTTTTGCTTTACTTTCGCTACTTGGAAATGTCTTCTCTGTATTCTTTCCTTTCGCACATCCTTTGCAGACCCCTTCATGTTTTGCTTGTATTTCTGGAAGACCTTCAACAGCTTTTCTTGCAAGTGGTAGTGCTTTGTAATGCACATGTGCAAGCCTTCTATGCCACAGTTCATTTGGTTCTACTGTGTCATGAACCAAAGCTTGATCTGGTTGGCCATTCAACTTGCATAGGCCTCCTTCTTGTTCTCTGATCACAATTGCATTGTCAAAAGTCCTTCCTTTTTTCCACATAAGAACTTGGCCATCTACAAAAGCAACCCTCATTCCTTTTGCATCCAATGCAGATATGGTGAGGAGGTTCTTCTTTAGTCCTGGAACAAATAATACATTGTTCATCTTCAAAGACTTTCCAGAGTCTAGTTTATAGAGGGATTCACCACTACCTTTTATTGGATACTCGTAGTCATCCCCAAGTTTCACCTTGTGAGGTGACTCATGTACAGATAGCTTTACAAATGATTCTTTGAATCCCGTCGTGTGCTTGGAAGCACCACTGTATATAAGCCAATCATTACTTCCATGTGAAATAGTTTTCATGAGAGCGGAGATTAGAACATATTCATCCTCACTTGAAGAGTCATCACTCTCTTGTCTGAATCTTTTTGTGGAAGGTTCATCATCCTCTACAGCATGGGCATGATGTCTTCTCTTGTTTCCCTTCTTCCTTAGATTTATTTTGTTAGGGAAGAATTTGGATATGTGACCTTTCTCATCACATGTGTAACATCTAATGGTATTTATATATTTTCTAGAGTGTGAGGTCTTACCTTTGGAGTGATAATTGCTCCTCCTATTTTTCTTGGAGTGAACTGTGAGGGCTTGATCTTCACTACCCATCTTCTCTTCTTGAGCTGCTATCCTAGCTTCTTCTTGAGAGCATTCTTCCCATAGCCCGTTGAACTTGACTAACTTCTTTTTGACACAAATTCCTTGAATGAAAGAGTCCCATGATCTAGGGAGACCATTCAAGGTGGTCATCACAATCTCTACATTTTCCACTTCTTCATCTACTGCTTCTAGCTACTCTTTGATCTGAGAAACCCTTGTAAAGTAAGACTGAATAGTCTCAGCATTCTGGATCTTCACATTCTTCAATTGGTTTCTCAAGGTCATCTTCCTGTTAATGTTATTCCCTTCAAACAATTTGGTTAGGGCATCAAACATAGCTTTAGGTGTCTTAAGGGAGGTCACTTGTGGTATGAGATGATCCTTGATAGAATCAGCAATGATTCTCTTTGCCATGACCAACTTCTTCTTATGCAAGGCCTTAGCCTCATCTCCCTCTAGAAAACCATAAATGGAGAAAACCCCGCAACTTCCTCAGAGATAGAATCAGCACCAAAATAGTAAAATCCCCAAAACAGTAAGTGATCTCCTGATAGTAGTAATCTTCTTCTTATCTAGCCCCAGTGTCTTCTCCTTCCTCAACTATGCGCTACACTTGAGTGTGGATGAATTGTGTGATAAATAAAGACTCCAGTTCTCTATTTATACTAATCCCGACATGACTAAAACCCTACCAGGGCCGACCTGTACTAGGAGAGTCTAATAACCCTAGTGCCCCGAAACTGCGGGGACTTTAACCCTTAGGCAATCGAAGGATTACACACTATGACTTGACATGACTTGTTTACATTATTGATTCTCCCTATTAGAACATCGGGGCATGACAACATGACTCAATTACATTATAGATACATCCCGGATAAACATCGAGTTACAATACATAAGATACATAGATGAATACATTCTGGAGTTATAAATACATCAATAGGCATAAGGAGTTTGACCAACAATACTGAAGAAGGAAAGGATTAGATGGATTTTAAGCTCAAGCTATACCTACTAACAAAGGTTGATCAACACCATACACAACAAGTTCATGCCAAGAAAGGAGGTCAAGCACACAGCAAGATACAAGCCTAGATGCTTCAAACAAAATTATCACACCAAGTTAATATCAAATATAAAGGAAGACTCCACTTCTAGTTGGTCTTACACAAACCATGGAACAACATGGACCCTTCAGATTGCAACCAGACCCCCCCAAAAAGGCCCAAAAGGTGAAAAAAACATTGAAAAGGGAAAAACGCTAGTGCAGTATAATGTCAGTAGCGTGTAACATATATGTTGTACTACTATGCCCCTGCATGTACCTAGGAAAAATGCTATTGTGTGGTCTAGAATGAGCGTGTGGGTGGTGGAAGGTGCAAAAAAGGTGAAAATCACTCCCAAAACAACAAGGAAGATGTATATAATGGCGTCAGGATTGTTCTTAACCAAAAAACTAGACCCACGCCTTAAAATACACCGAAGAAATAGATAATGAGACCCAAAAGCAGACAATGAATCCTCAACGGAGTCACCATTTCTGTTTTTAGGGAAAGTATTCCTATGGCTAGGGTGAGGCCACCAACATACTAGGGGTTCTACAGACTGACATGAATGATTCTGCAAGAATAAACAAAACAAAATTTTAAGAGCTAGGAGGATGCATACCTTATGAACTAAAGGTTAGTCCAAGCTTGTCCTTTAACCCTCCTTTTCCATTTTCACTAAGGAACCTACAAAAACAATTTGAACCTTCCTCAAACCAATTTGACCAGATGTAATATATTGATATTCAAAATAACATGAAACCCTAATTAACATGCAATAAAAAACTGAGATGCAAACATCAATTGAACAATGATTTTGGAAAGGGAATAAATCGAAGTCTTTATTAATCAATGAAACAAGTACAAGATATACCTTCTCCTTGTTGAAGGAACCTCGTGAAACCTTTGATCTGGATCTCCTTCTCTCCTCCAAGATTCACAACCTCCAAGCTATGAAGCAAGGGTAGATGGAAACTAGGGCATAGGTGAGGGAGATGAGAGTCCAACTTTCTTCCAGCATAACACTACTTAAGGCTAAGTCCCCTTCATGGTCCCCTCTCTCTCTCTCTCTTATATATCAAACTGAAGAGTTAGGGTCGAGGAAGGAGCAATTACAAGCAGTTCCAAAACCACCCAAAATATGGGATTTTTACAGTAGGACATTGAAAACTAGCGCATGCAAGGTGAAAAACGCCAGTACAACATTGACAACCTATGTTTTGTGAAAAAATGCATTTTTACGGTTTTTCCAAGGGATTTTACACTACTACAAAATGAGAGATATGTGACCAGGAGACCAACAAATTTGGTCTCCATGTTTTTTTCAAGGGATAATGACCAAAATTGAGAAATTTTAAGTGAGCTAACTAAAACAGCCAAGATAAATGACCAATTTGGTCATGGGATAATAATTAAACTAAAAATGACCAATTTGGTCATGGGATAAGAACTAAACTAAAAATGACCTCATAGCAATTGGTCATTTTTAGTGTTGTCACTCCGATAATGAAAAATTACAATTTTGACAATGAATTTGTACAATTTACTAAAATTGAAGAAGGGGTCTCTAAATTCATCTCAATGTTAAAATTTAGTAAATTGTAACATTGTATATGGATTCAGAGACATGATTTAGTGTCGAAACATGATGACATAGGAGAACCTGCAAAAGCTTTTTGCAAGATCATTTCATTTGTACTATCACATCCATTTTGATATGTTGATCATGGCCATATCTTATTTCACCATTTTTTCTTTCATATTATCCCTTCGACAGATACGCCAAGTTGAATCATGTGCATCATCATAGTGTGGTTGAATCAAGTCTTGGATATTTGTTGTCTTTCCCTCTCGGAATTGTCCTTGAATGAAGCTGGGGTAATTTTTTTGGCTCGTCATATTGGTATTGTTCATATTTGGTTTGAACAAAACCATCATTGTTTGACCTTCTCAAAAATATGTTCAAGTTTCGACAAGTTCATGTATTTTGCGTCATCATCCAGTTAGCTAAAAATTGTCAATTTCACAACCTCCATTAATTCTCCATATGGATATGTTCATCATGGTTATCCTTGGGCCTGATTTTTGAAATTTATAAAGTACCCCATGGGTATTTACCCTGAAAAAAAATCGCTAATATCCTCCATTTTGAAATGAAGGAAAAATATCCTCATTTTTTGTAAAATTATTTAAAAGAAGAAGAGTTACCATGATTCTAATATTTCCTCATGTTGAAATTTAATATATAAATTTTTAATGATATAAAATAAAACTCTAAAAGATAAAATGCATACACAACATTATATCAAGTAATAAAAAATCAAAAACCATTTAACTAGAAACTATTCCTCTTGCCCATCCACATATTTTTAATTAGAAACAATTCCTGTATCTTTTTTATGTTTTTTCAGGGTCACATGTCCCTAGCTCCCACAACACATGCTTCTTAAATAACATAGTTTATATATATATGTGTGTGTGTGTGTGTGTGTGTGCATTCATATGTGCTTCAAGGCTATTCAATGGTAATTTCGTGGAAAGGGTTTGGTAAATCAATGGATTTTAGAGCAGTGGAAAATGTAATCCAAGGGTTGTTACCTCTGACTTGAGTACCCCTTGCAATAGAAATGGGTGACTCATGAAGAACGGGAAGCGTTCGCGCAAGCCATGAAGATCGAGTCCAGGAATGGCTACAATGATACTTTCAATGAGCCTTTGGGACATAGATGTTTCAGTTTTAGTTCCAATTGGATGCCCCTCGAGATAAGGAAAGCGACACCTTGTGACAGTATATCGATGCAGGGACATATAAGGGATTCTTTAAGGAGGCTCTAGAAGCTTCACAAGGTATTGTGAAATTTGTTAAGTGCTTGTAAAACCTCATATACTACAAGATTATTATATACTTGAAGTGTTTCTCAAACTTCATAAATCAATAATTATTATTTTTGGGATCCTTCAAATTCTAAAAAAAAGATTCTATATATTGGGAATTCATAAGAATCCATTCAAATATTTAAAAATAATGAACATATTTTTAAGAAATAAAAGCTAATTAAATGATTTTGAAATTCAAAATAATTAAAATGCTTTTAGATATTGAGTATTTTTGTTATTTTCAAAATAATAATAATATATATCATAAAAAGATGAGATTTTTGTTATCTTAAAAATATTAAATATAATGAGAAGATGATATAAATGATAATTTAAAATTCAATATAATAAAAGCACTTTTAAATATGGAGTTTTTTAAAATGTTTAAAAAAATTGTTTTCTAATTTTTAAAATATATATGTATAGAGATTACAAACATTAATGATTAAAAAACATATATAATAATATGTTATCTTTCCCATTACTCTAAATTTTATCTAAAAAACAACTTAGGGAAACAATCATGTTTGCTAGAAGATACAAGGGTGACTAAAATAGGAGCAAGTGCGAGGTTGCTAGGTGTCTTTGAAAGGTGACCATGACAAGTTGAAGTCTTTTATTCAATGGGGTGACCTCATGGTGGAAATTGGTTGAAGAATATTTAGGGATTAGTGTGGTAATGTGTGGAGTAAACAATCTTGTCCATGCATGCAATATCCAAGTAACTCGAGAAGATTTATGTGAAGAAGACCACTAATGGCATTGATTTCAGAATGGAATTCAATAATTGATTTGGTTTAATTCCTTGGAAAGAATTTCTTCATAGATACTGGTGTGCCATCATGAAGTACTCCATTCAGTGAAAATCAGTAAAGTACACTTAGAAAAGGGAGACTGTTTTCAAGAGAAATAGTGCTAAAATCCATGCCTAATATCCTTATTTCTATGCACACAATTGGGTGAGGCTGAGTGTCACACCCTCGGTTTTGACCCCGTTTGCATGATGTATAAAATGTAATTAATCGTGGTGAGGAGCTCAAGGCAAAAGCCCCACCATCGATTTAATCGTGTATGTTTCGGCAATAGGGGTAGTTGCTGATGGTATGTCGTGCTATCCGGCACATTATAATGTGGCATCATGTAAATACGCACATCAAATAAAACTAAACCACAACCAGCTACGACAGTGCAACGTTGAATGAAAAGGGCATGGTTCCAAAGGATAAGGGGTGGGGGGGGGATGTCAAACCTTGGTCTATGGGGGAAAAACCCATGTGTTGCCACCATGTTTCATTTTTCCATCTTCCCTTGTCAACCTCTTTATTGTTTTACCCAACCACCTTCATGGAGAATGGCTGCTGGTGGTTGGGGTAGTTATTGTCTTTGGGAGTGGGGTGGTAGGACTGTCAGTCCTTTTCCCACACACCCACTCCACCCACAAACTTCCATTGAATCCACTCCATCCCTGTCAGTTCACCTTCACGGCCGCGTCGGTTGATGCTCACGCGGAGCAGTGGGCTGTTCACCCTCACGCATAGAGAGTTGTTCGCTCTCACGTAGGGACGCACAGGCAGTTGTCCTGGTCTTCATTCTCACGGTTGTGGTCTGTGGAAGTTTCCCCTTCACATAGGGAGTGTAGTCTTCCTCATGCACAGATCGGGAGACTGTAATTTCTTCCTAGCGCGGTCTGTGTAGTCTTTCTCCAGCAACTTCGACTGTGTAAACCGAGGCTGTTGTTTTCCCCACGTTGTTGGTAAGGTATACTGATACGTTTTTGGGATTTTTTTTTCCCATGCTGTGAGTGGTATTTGCTGCTATTCCTTGGTGCTATTGAGAGTCCGTCCTCTTTCCATCTCGGACTGTGCATGTGTGTTCACTTCTTCCGTTGTGGGACTGTTGTCTTCCCCACATTGTGGTTGGCTGTTGATTTCCGCCTTTGTGCCTGAGTTTCCCATGGTTATCGCTGGGAGTTTGGTTTCTTATCCACTATGGGCTGTGGATTGTTGCCACCATTTTGATTGGGAAGTTGGGATGCTGATATACCCTGGATCGGGTGTTGTTGCTGAGTTGTTTTGGCGACGATAGGGCCAAGAACAACTTTGTGTTGTCTGGCGGACTTGAGCTGTGCTCATATTTTGTTTGGGATTATCCCTGGTTGTCCTTCCCTTCTTCACAGGGCTGTGAAGGGATTTGTGTGTTGCGGTATGCAGTGGTTGTTCTTTGGACTGTGCTGGCTTGGCCGTTCGTGGAAGGCCTGGTAAACCCAGCTATGTTGGTTTGACTGATTGTGTCCCCTGGCTATGTGTAAGCCTTCCTTGACCCCTATCCCTGGAGGAATCATGCCCATCTCGGGGGTGGCAGCGCTGCTGAGAGATTGATGAGCACGCTGACCTATGGTTGGGTGGAACGTTGCAGCGACGTAGCTGGTTGCGGAATTCTCCATCCAAAAGATAAGTAATCTTGGCTGTTTTGTCTCTGCAATGTATATCTATTGTATAATGAATTATGTTGAACATGTTTTATGCTGGAAACGTATGTGTGTTGCTTCCACTGAATGTTGATTCATTCTACATATGTGTATGCTTTTAAGTTTTATTTTCAGCATTGATGTTTGTTTATGTTTATGGGGTTGTTTGCCCGGTTGAGCGATTGGTGTTGGTCGCGTCCTCTTCGTCGGGATAAGGGATGGGGATGTGACAGAGTGGTATCAGAGCTCAAGGTTGTAACAATGGGCCTCTATGGGCCAAGAAGGTGCAGTGACAGACGCAGAACTTCTTCCTGCCTAGCAGAAATCAGATTGGAAATTTCAAGAAATCGCCTAAGTGTTAGACAGTCGGAGGATTTAACAAAATTTACTTCCGCTGTGGCGGAAGGATTAGTGGAACGGGCTTCCGCCGTTGCGGAAGGCTAGGCGGAAGCGCGTCTGACGGAGAGCAGTAAAGGAAAATCGTGGGAATTTTTCTAAGCATCCATCGGAGGGAATTAGTGGATCGATGTCCGCCGTTGCGGATGAAGAAGCAACTAAGCGTCTGACGGGAAAGTGGTCCGACCACTGACATGTGTTATATTCAGCGGAAAGAAGAAAGACAAAATTTTGAAAATTTGTCTAAGTGTTCCCCAATCGGAACAATTGGCGAAGTGAACTTTCACCGTTGAGGAAGAGTTGGCGAATTTAACTTCCACCGTTGCGGAAGAGTTAATGAAGTGGACTTCCGCCGTTGCGGATGGCAAAGCAACTATGCACCCAATGAAAAAGTCCTCCGATCGCCGATGTCATTGAGGAGGTTAAGGGCTCGAAATCGTTGACTGCCGGAGGAAGAAAGTGCTCGTGCGCCGCCGTTGCGGAAGCCAAAAGCACTAAGTCTTCCGACAAGAAAGACAGCCGATGCCACAGAAAAGTTGAAATTGTTCTAAGTAGACAACCGCCGATCAGAAGAAGTTAGTGTTTGGTGTGCCGCCATTGCGGAAGACAAAGTCACTAATCTTTCGATGTGAAAAGGGTTGTCGACGCCGTGAAATAAAGTTCAAATTTTTTCTAAGTAACGATTAACCGTCGGAAGAGAAAGTGGTTCGTGAGCCGTCGTTGCGGAAGCGAAAGCATTAAGGCTTCCGATTAGAAAGGCTGCCAACGCTAATCAGAAGGAGAAAGGGTTCCGAGAGCCGATTCTGCGGAAGAGAAATGGTTCCGAGAGCCAATTCTGCGGAAGAGAAAATGGTTTGAGAGCCGATTCTGCAGAAGAGAAAATGGTTTGAGATCCGATTCTGCGGAAGAATAATTGGGGAAGAGACCCGATTGAACAAAGGAAAATTCAGCTAGTTTTCAGAGGATTTTTCAGTGGTTTTTCAGTGGATTTTCGTGGGCTGAGAAGGAGAAAAGTGGCAGCGATCTTAATTGAATGGTGCACCGGAAATGAGACCCGCAAGTTAATGAGTGCTCCTCGTTGTATGCACTAAATTCGCCCGATAGAAAGATTTTCCTAAATCTTCCTAGACTTGCTCCTACATGTGGCTGAAGTTAGCATTCCCAACTCGAATACAGTTGTGTGTAAAAATGCAAAGATTTGGTGAAAGTCTTCATTCCTAGAAGTGGTGTGGTTTTCACATCCGAGGTCGAAATGAAGCATGTGGATAGGCGTTGGAAAGATTATCCAGTGGGGAACAAGGATAAGTGACCAGAATCTGAGCATGAAGCAGCAAAGTGCTAAAGATGGCTGCTCCTATCAAATGGACAAATCTGGAAAGTTGCATGCCAGAGGTAGCAAGGACTATGAAGGCCAATCAACTATTGCATGAAAGAGTAGTTCCATGCCAAGATGAAATACTTAAAAAGGGACGTTTTCCTTAAAACCCTGTCTTGCTGATTGTAACTACATTTCCTGAGTTTTATGCTTGAAATGCATGAAGATGTGTATCATATACATAGGATATTAAAGATTATACATTTATAATGAACCACTAATGATAATCATTGCTTTGATGTTGGCATTAGTGGCAAAACCAATGATGACATGGACCCAGATGAATATGTTGCTGATGCTGATGAATGAGACCAGCAACCCTATGGAGAAGGGGTAAAGAAACAAGTCCAGGACAAAAGTTGGTGAGAAAATTCTACAAACTCCTGCAAAGGACCAACCAGATTGGTCATATCAAGGGTGTAAGTACGACCCAGGCAGGTAAGAGTTTGCTTATGATAAATTCCATGGATTGGTACAGGTAAGAGACCTCATACCATGTGGATGTTGGAACATAGAAAAGTGTCATGATATTGATTATAGTAATGCATACTATATGAATTAGTCATGGTTAGACCATGCACGGTATATTGAATGCAAGATAGCATGAATGGATAGGCATTGGAAAGATTTTGATGAACCTTGTAGTTATGCAATGGATGTATGCCTATGAAGGGTGTGAATGACTAATTGCATAAGTGTAGGTGCAATGTTGTGATGTATTGCATGAATGCATTGAGATGAATGCATGTGATATGCGGACTAACTAATGACTGAAATGGTGAATTGATGATAATTTAGGAAACATTTCAAAGGTTGTTATGAATGTAGGATAATCATGATCAGTTGGCTGCCAGAAAATATCTATTGAAGAGCAAGGTGGTATGAACGATACGCTTGTGAAGTAAGGCTTATGTTTTAGGTAGATTATTTTGAGCATGGCAGTGAGAGGTAAGACCCTGACCAATGCTAGAATCTACCATTTAGGAGAAGAGTCTCATGGTTGTAAAAATAGTTGGTATGCATAATAGGTTGTTAAATTCGAATTGTGTATTTCAGATTTAAGAAATTGCTGACAACTACTAGCCATTATTTGGCTTGCACAAGATTGTGTTTGGTTGATTGAAACTCAGGTTTCAGGTAGATTATTTCGATCATGGAAGTAAGAGGTAAGACCCTGACCAATGCCAGAATATACCATGTAAAAAGAGCCAAACTTTATGAGAAGAGTCTCATGGTTGTGAAAATAGTTGACGTGCATAATAGTTGGATTGTTAAATTTGAATTGTGAATTTCGAATTTAAAGGAATTGCTGACGACTACTAATCACTATTGGCTTGTGTAAGATTGTGTCAGGAGGGACACATGGTAAGTGGGTATTCATGTTATGATAGTAAGAATAAAATTATAATGGGCATAGTAGTGCTGCTTACAAGAAACCCACCATTGAGCAAGTCAATTTCTGTAGTAAACATAATTGCAAATTCTTATTGAATTTGATTATTAATGTCATTGCTTGGTTATGGAACGTTCCATAACCAATATTGATTACACTCTAGGGAGTGGACGCACTCCTAGTGTCTCAATACTTGATAGTGAATGATGAGAAATGTGATTACAGTTTTTGAGCAATAACGCTGATGAGTTTGCTTGCATTGCTTCTGTTGCTTGTGTTGACAGGCTAAAGGTAAAAGGTAAAATGGTAAATGGTTGTTGTGAGGGGTTGTGGAGTAAGGGTTATTGTTGATATAAGTGTATGTTGGTATAAGTGTATGTTGGGCTGTTATATGCCTGGGGATCCATAGTAGATCCTAGACCTAGAAATGGTCGTGTTAAAGTTCCAAGCCGAGTTGACATGAGGATGTACTGGCTGGACATTAATTATTTGATGTTGTGGGGTAGCCTGCGTGCTGACCTAACATCTAAGTCCATAGGTGATCCCAATGCTTGCAAAGTGACACAGAATCCTGTGGACGAACGAGGAAACACACAATACAGATACGTATTGGATTATTTTGCTTATGAAAATACATGTGTATATGATTTGGTTATGATGTTTGAGCTCTTGTTCTAGAGATAAAACTGATGTGAATAAACTAAACATGTGAATTTATTCAATGTTTGGATATAGGTATCGCTGGGAGCGAGGACCATGAATTCTAGGGGTGCATATGGACATGTGACTGTCCTGGAAAGCTCGGAATGAGTAGTAATGAAAAAGGTTCTAATAAGATGGGGGATTCCTAGCAGCCGAGACAAACCATGTGGAGAGACTCCATGGTTTAGAAGTCTGGAATAGAACAAAGACACTAAGTGTCATGACCAAGAGAGATTGGTCCAGCATTCACGGTGAAGTGAAAGAGGCTGAGAGCATGAAAAGCCACTGCAGTGATGTGGGTT
>LPNX011074513.1:491829-598175 GCA_001517045.1 Pseudotsuga menziesii
GGAAGCCTCATTGATGAGACTTGGACTATCATGCCAAATGGGGAAATTAATTGACTAATTTTAATGTCTATATTATGCTTGGTTTGATAGAATTTCAATGGTGCATTGCACAGGTGAGAAAGGTGAAACCAGGTGGTGCACATTGATCATGGCAACAAATCAAAAGTTGTTGGACTTAGCTGGAAGTCTCCTTCAAGTGATTTCCAAGACCCAAGAAAATCTTGGGGAGATGCTTAAGATACAGAGAAGGTAGAGTGAAATGAACCACCAGATTTTGCAAGACTCTATTGGTTTGCAAAGGAAGGTGAAAATCCTTCTTGGAGCAATCGGCAAGGGAAAGGAAGGTGGATCAGCGATGGGACATTCGTCCAAGTGACCCGATAGGAAACGGTCCAGGCATGAAGACTCAAAGGAAATTGAGCAGGTAAAGATGAAGCAGCCAGTGAGATGCTGGAACTGTGGAGGACATCATTTACGCCGGGACTGCCCAAGGAGGGAACATGATGAAGGCAATAGCCGCAAAGTTCCTAGACTTCGGGATGAGCTGGAAGCTAAGAACCAGCACGAGAAGTCCATGGAAGCCGAGGGGCTTGGTCTTGAACATTCAAAGTAGATGATTGAACGTAAGACAGATCTACAATTTTGAAATTTTGATGTGCAATTGTATATATGTAATGGAACACCAAGGACGGTGTTATTCCAAGGGGGAGGAGAATGTCACACCCCCGGTTTTGACCCCGTTTGCATGATGTATAAAATTTAATTAATCGTGGTGAGGAGCTCAAGGAAAAAGCCCCACCATCGATTTGGTCGTGTATGTTTCGGCAATAGGGGTAGTTTCCGATGGTATGTCGTGCTATCCGGCACATTATAATGTGGCATCATGTAAATACACACATCAAATAAAACTAAACCACAACCAGCTACGACAGTGCAACGTTGAATGAAAAGGGCATGGTTCCAAAGGATAAGGGGTGGGGGGGGGATGTCAAACCTTGGTCTATGGGGGAAAAACCCATGTGTTGCCACCATGTTTCATTTTTCCATCTTCCCTTGTCAACCTCTTTATTGTTTTACCCAACCACCTTCATGGAGAATGGCTGCTGGTGGTTGGGGTAGTTATTGTCTTTGGGAGTGGGGTGGCAGGACTGTCAGTCCTTTGCCCACACACCCACTCCACCCACGACCTTCCATTGACTCCACTCCATCCCTGTTAGTTCACCTTCATGGCTGCGTCGGTTGATGCTCACGCGGAGCAGTGGGCTGTTCACCCTCACGCATAGAGAGTTGTTCGCTCTCACGCAGGGACGCGCAGGCAGTTGGCCTGGTCTTCATTCTCACGGTTGTGGTCTGTGGAAGTTTTCCCTTAACACAGGGAGTGTAGTCTTCCTCACGCATAGATCGAGAGACTGTAACTTCTTCTCAGCGCGGTCTGTGTAGTCTTTCTCCAGCGAATTCGACTGTGTAAACTAGGGTTGTTGTTTTCCCCACGTTGCTGGTAAGGTATGCTGATATGTTTTTGGGATTGTTGTTTTCCCATGTCGTGAGTGGTATTTGCTGCTATTCCTTGGTGCTGTGGAGAGTTCGTCCTCTTTCCATCTCGGACTGTGCATGTGTGTTCACTTCTTCCGTTGTGGGACTGTTGTCTTCCCCACGTTGTGGTTGGCTGTTGATTACCGCCTCTGTGCCTGAGTTTCCCATGGTTATCGCTGGGAGTTCAGTTTCTTATCCACTGTGGGCTATGGATTGTTGCCACCGTTTTGATTGGGAATTTGGGTCACTAATATGCCCTAGATCGGGTGTTGTTGCTGAGTTGTTTTGGCCACGATAGGGCCAAGAACAACTCTGTGTTGTCTGGAGGACTTGAGCTATGCTCATCCTTGGTTTGGGATTATCCCTGGTTGTCCTTCCCTTCTTCACAGGGTTGTGAAGGGATTGGTGTGCTGCGATATGCAGTGGTTGGTCTTCGAACTGTGCTGGCTTGGCCGTTCATGGAAGGCCTGGTAAACCCAACTATGTTGGTTTGACTGATTGTGTCCCCTGGCTATGTGTAAGCCTTCCTTGACCCCTATCCCTGGAGGAATCATGCCCAGCTCGGGGGTGGCAGTGCTGCTGAGAGATTGATGAGCACGCTGACCTATGGTTGGGTGGAACGTTGCAGCGACGTAGCTGGTTGCGGAATTCTCCATCCAAAAGATAAGTGATCTTGGTTGTTTTGTCTCTGCAATTTATATCTATTGTATAATGAATTATGTTGAACATGTTTTATGCTGGAAATGTATGTGTGTTGCTTCCGTTGAATGTTGATTCATTTTGCATCTGTGTATGCTTGTAAGTTTTATTTCCAGCATTGATGTTTGTTTATGTTCATGGGGTTGTTTTCCCGGTTGAGCGATTGGTGTTGGTCGCGTCCTCTTCGTCGGGATAAGGGATGGGGATGTGACACTGAGATAGATGCCTATGACAAATATTTTAGGTGCAAAAGAACAAGATATAAAGATATCACTTCTCTTTCTACATTACGAGCAACAAACAACAAAATAAGTTACTAAAGCTGCATTTTTTACAATAGACCTCGCAAGGAACCCAAATGAATTGTGAGAAAAATTATGGGAAGGGGTGTATTTATAAAGTTGCAGAGGAAAAAAACAGGAATATATTACATCTTGAAGGATTTCTGAAGGGAACCAAGTTAGTTCTCCCACCCATCTTGCTAATAAGGAACGTATTTAGGTACAAACATGTAATTAATTAAAGGGAGAGTGATTAGCATAGAGAAAGAATATCCGTGAAAACAAGTAAAATATGAAGAAAACTCTTAAATGATAAATAAACATATTCATATACAACAATCACCTACTTTATTCTTATTGTTTTTAAAAGCATTGACAACAATTCTTTAAGCATCTCATATTTGAGAATGGTCTTTAAGTCTCTTTTTGTCTATCTTATCACAATCCTAACAATATTGTGATGTATCCTTTACACAACCTTAATGCATAGAATAATAATTTTGATTCCTTGGTAAGGTTCATAGGTAATTTATGGAGAATGAAACATAATTCATGAAACATTGTTAGTGTGGCTTGAGAGATAAAGTGAATAGGAAATAAGAATAACATACTTGGTCATCTTCATGAGTAATTTCCTTTAGCTTTTTTGTTTATGCGGACCTTAGGAATCCCCAAAATATAGATATCTTAATGTAAAACTAATAAATATATGCAATCATGTTAGATTTACATGTTTCTAGAGTCCTATAAGGAAAGTAGGTTTTCTATGTGGATATTATAGTATTTTGATAGAATTATCACCCAGGTCCACAATAAATGAATCCCACGGTGAAGCATGATTGTGATATGCTTGAAATACGAATCTAATTCAAAATTCCTCGACATATTAGGACAATGTATGCTAAAATTGATTAAATCCTCACATTTATTTACAATATTAATATTATAAAGATTCAATAAATGCTATATATTGCAAAATATTTATAGTAAAAAAAGAATATAACTTTAAGCTTTAAAATGACCACATTTATTTTTTTAATTTGAAAATGCATGTTTTTATATTTATAAAATGTCTAATTCCACATATTGTGACTCAAATATTGCTAATATATTTAAAATTTATATTGTCATTTTAAAATTTATAGATACACATAGCCAATCAATTTTTTTTTTTTTTTTTTAGCAAAGTGGTGGAACCCCTCTGACTAGTGAGGGTTGCCATTGGCTAAGTAACCACAAACCAGGGGCATCTAAGCCGTCAAAATCACCCGGGAATCGCACCCGGCATGGACCGCACCAACCCTTAACATGGTTCGATTTTTTGGAATCGGGCGGGATTAGAACCAGCGACCTTAACCATACCTCGCCACCAACTGTTCTACATCTCGCGGATCATATAGCCAATCAAATTAAATATGTGTTTGTTATTATTTTTAATTTTTTATATTATAAAAAGATTGAAAATATATAATTGTTTAAAATTATTTCATTTTAAATTATATTAGTATTTCAATTTAGACAATTGAAGTCGAATTCCTTATAAAAATATACCTTTAGAATTTGATAATAAAACTCAACGTAAATAATGATCTAAATAATCTCTTAATATCATGGGATTGCCACAAAATACAAAAAATTCCATGTATGAGTATATCTAAGTTCTACTCATGACTTTGCATACTGAATATTGCTTTGCAAGTCAAGTTAAACTAGTTTTAACTTTCTTCTGAAAGAAAACTAGTTTTAACTTTTAACTCGTAACCTGTCTAAGATCTTTAGTGAAATTATATTTGTTGCACAGTTCACAACTAAATGAAGTTGCGCGGTTCCTTGAGTGGCCAGATAGACTTGTTCTTCTTCATCTCAATCTCTTGGAGTGGCAAAACCTTCCGGAGATGGGAATAAGCGAGGTACTTAGTTTTTTAAATAAAATATTATTGTTGAAAGGATTATTAAAAAAAAAAAAACCTATGTGAGAGGAACAATAAAAATTCAAAACCTAAAAATTCCAAATGACAGAGATGAAATGAAATTCCAACACTAAGGGAATAAATAAACAGTAGTTAATCGAGGGAATTGAGACATTCATGCTTCAATAGAATTCAAAAAGACTAAACTATTATTTTTATTATTTGTTTTTTTTATACTTTTAAATGGCATGATTAGTTGACTCTGAATGACAATCTCCTTCGAAGTATGTTCTTCTATTTTTTCTTCTTCCTATATAAACTAGGATATAGCATAGCTGGTACTGTCGTTGATTGATAAACTTTGTTGCAAAGTGTCCTTTTATTTAGAATTATACGGCTTAGGCTATTCCAACTTGGTACATATTTATATTGAGCATTCATATTAGAATGCGATAACCATTCTTCTGTGTAGTAGCGAAGTTGTTGGTAGTTTATCACTGTAATATCTACTCTTACTCTCTTTCCAGACAAAACTATTTTAATAACAACTGGCATTCTAGTTTGCTGATTGGTTTCTTGGATTGTTATTTTAGTGATCCCTGGTACATGTGGACATCTACCAATGCAGTGCAAATTGTTCATGTTCATGTGCATAACAAGCAAGCATCCAATAGATGTTGAAGGGACAACATTCTCAAAAACAAATATTTTCAAGAATGGATGCTTTCATTTTGTATGGTGTGGCTTTAAAATGTTATTTCATTTTACAATTTCTTCATGTTCTTCTCTCTTTGTATTTCAGGATCTCTGGAATTTTCCAATGGTCTTGATAGACCTGAGGCTTTGATTTCTCAAGGTTCATTGGACAATGTAGTTCATAAATGTGCATACAGATAATTGGTTCATCCTAAAAGAGGTATTATTTATGATGCCCAAGTGCCTAATAATTTGTTTGAAATCAAAGTTAATACAGCCAGACTCCAAAGCGGTAGTCTGAGAAGCTGAGGGATTCTCTATAATGAATTTGATGGCCCTCTGGGCATTGTAAGTGAATCCTTATGTTCGCAGACTTGTGCTTATTTATCAAAACCTTGGAAATTGGTCCTCCAAATATTACAACAATCTTGGGTTTGGGTTTAAGTTGGTATTTAAGCTTGTGGCACCTGTTTTTGGACTTTTGCCCTATGATTACTCAAATTTGAGCTCTAGTAATATTGAAGAAATATATGTTTTTGCTACGAAGAAACCCATCAGCATTAGCTTCACAACTGCAGTTTTTCCCAGAGCTTTGACACCAATGTGCATTTCGTTTCATTTGCATGGAACCGTGAGTGTAAACAAGGGCATTTCTCTCTCCTCGACCTTCACCTTTTACACAACCAATTAAAGTTTCTGGTTTTGCTCCTCACAATCAAAACAAGTTCCCAACAACATCCCTGATTTGGCTGCAGAAACTCCTAAGAAACAGAAAACAAGTACCTTGAGAGCTGCACTTGGGCCTTTTCTCAGAGGGTTTACAGTACTAGGAATGAATGGCTTGTTGTGTTATTGGTTTATTAGGCACAGGGAGATGTCAATGATCCTAAAATTGGAATATGAAGCTGAAAAAGGAGAGGCATTGCAGATTGTGCTGGATGGCACTTGGTGTTAGGACACAGCCAATGCTTGAGAGTGAAAATGTCACATAGGATGACAAAGTTAAAGACAACTTAAGATCGTTGCAGACTGATGAAGGTACCATTGGTGTCATTATGTTTTCAAGGAAATTATCTTATGAAAATTTACAGTTTTGTTTGGTAGAAGTTACACTTCAGTGGTTTGCACCTGTTAATTTCAAACGATCTACCATTCGATTTCTATCCAATCTTCCAAGCAGCCAAAGGAAATCTAGCCGCCTCAATAATTTACAAACAACGAATGAAAACCTATTTCATTACAATTATCTTCATCATTCTCCACTTCTTCACCAGCATTTACCCTACCTGATTTATTCGTTTCCATGGACTTTAATAGTGACACCATTTGACAACATTACAATAATAATTCTATTCAAGCATTCAGGGTCGTATTAGTCCAGTATAGTGTATTCCAACATTTTTCTGAAGGTTAAAATCGTCATACAAAATGCTTTTAATATATAATATTAATACATTATATTTTTTAATATAAATAGATTATAGTAAAATGTATATTATATATTATATAATATAATAATATTAACAAATTTTTTAAAAAATCAAATTTCAAATGAAGGGAAAAATTTTAATATATAATATTAATATATTATATTTTTTTAATATAAATATATTATAGTAAAATATATATTATATATAATCTAATATAATAATATTAACAAATTTAAAAAAAACCATTATATTAACAAATTTAAAAAAAAACAAATTTCAAATGGTGGAAAAATATTGGGCTAGAGGAAATTGGGGGAAAGGATATAAAGAAAATGAGGACACCAACATTTGGGCTTGATCATCTTCTAATGAGCCGAGAATAAATCAAGCCTAGTTTCTTCGTAGAAATTTCGACTCGGTAAGAAGTCAGAGGGGTTTTGAACTTCTCGTCATGATTTCAAGGTAAAATCTTGTGAAGATCAATATTTTTTAGGGTGAAAAATAACCATAGAGTTTGGCTTTGTCTATGGCATTCATTTTGTTTGGTTAAAGTTCATGGTCATTTTTGTTTTATAGTGTACAAAAAACCATGGAGGCCAAAAGCTAGCACGGAAAATGGCAGTGAAATTATTCTTTTTATGACATTTATTTTATGGATCTTGAAATTTTAGAATTTCTTTCTGCCAACAATGATATCAAGCTGTAACATCCCCAACCCTCCGACCGGCGAAGAGGACGCCACCGATGCTGCTATCTACTTGGGAAACTAGCCCCATAAACATAAAATAAAATGCATTGAACTCAAGATACACAGATGCATAAAGAATTATCATTAAGCGGAAGCAAATTACATTTAAATCAAGCATTCAACACATTTTAACATATTCATCATAATTCATATAAACAATACAGTTGCATGGGTAAATTCACAAGAATACTTATCTTCAAATGAAGCTTCCCACAACCAGTTATGCCGCTGCAATGTTCCACCCAACCATAAGCCAGTGTGCTCCTTAATATCTCAGCAACACTGCCACCCTCGAGTTGGGCATGATTTCTCAAAGAAAAGGAAACTAGCAGGCTCGCACATAGCCAAAGATATGTCAAAACTCAATCAAGCCAAAGCTATGTTTGGGTTTATCAAACTGCCAAGGGGATGGAAAGGCTTGTTGCTAAACTAGTGAGCTCAACCATAGAGCTATGGACACTTGCACAAGATCTAAGTTGGCTTTCCCAACACATACACATCCAACACAAGGAATCATCCCCTTCTTTGTTGTACAGTCCCTGAGGCTATGCATTCCCTTCCAGTGCTATTTAGGATGTGCAGTAAGGAATAATTCACCCCCATGATCTCTTAGTGAGGTTCCTCATGCACTAGACTTATCAAGAAAATTACCTCTTCCACTCTTAACTGATTTAGACCAAATCAAACAGTATAACAACTAAGACGAAGGAAAGAGTGCACATATATCAAAATACCAATTTTTTGTCTTTGGAAAAACGTTGGGAAACCCAAAAATGGATTTGCAAATCGAGAAAACACCAGGGAGAGAAATACGATTTCAACAATCATTTAATGACTTCCTAGGGCCAAAATCAACCTATGCAAAAACCCAAATCGTGTTTTTGATTTCTGAAGGTGACTATGGCAATACGGGAGCCAAAACGACTGTCAGAAACCCCAAAATCATGAATCTAGCTTCTTGGCCACTCAGCAAGGTGAAAACGGTTCCCAACCATTGAAGAATCCATGAAAATGCAAGAAAAATGTAAATCCTCCTTGCCCACTTATTGAACATTACCAAAACAAATTTCTGGGCATGCAAAAATGAGGAAAATGAGAAAAAATGTGAATGATAACACACATGAAACTTCAGTTGCATGAATGAAGCCAACGTGAAGGAGAATGGGTGAGGAAAATGGAAGTAATGGGTGAGTAATGGCTTGGGCATGCATTCCCAAGAATTTTCTTGCCCCACAAGTTAGAAAAACGTTTTTCAAAATCTTACCACTTCTTCAATTTGAATTTCTGACTGGCATACTCTTTCCCATTCCCATGCATTAACTAACTCAACCATATTTTGGAAGAATTAAATGATTGGGCACTAAAGACAAAATGGATAGTTGAGGGTTTGATGGGTTCTCCCTTTGACATTTGGACTTCCCCATTGGCCCATGTTGCCACCTTTCACACACCTCGGTCATGTGGCAGAAATCTTCAAGCCACTCGGTGTGTCCTTGGGGGCAAGTCTCGAGTCAAGGCTGTCACCTTGTTCTTGACTCCTTCGTTTAGGCTCAAATCCTAACGAAGCCAACGGGGGTAGACCATATTAAGTTACTAAGGTTAAATTACTTAGTACGGTGATGTTAAACTGAATGAGTTACTTAGGAGTTTGGAATTTAACCATAAACAATCCAAGATGACAAGATACAAAAATGAGCGCACGAAAGCACAATGCTGAGACACAATATATATATATATATATATATATATATATATATATAGCAAGAAAATAACCAGTGCCTTAGAATGGAGTCAAAATAAAATCAATGTACTTGCATGTGCTTAGAGTGAATGTTTTGCAATTGCCTATTGGTACGTTTTAAGTTAATGTGAGGTGTGATTTGATTAAAATTAGCCGAAGGGGTGGACTCCATATATACCTGAGAGTACTTGGAGTATGTCCAAAACTAAAACTTCACGGATACCTGCAAGGAATATGTGGGATGAATGGAGTCTCTGGGGCTATTATTCATAATGCATCCGTTAAGGTGTGACAGAGATCGGCGCCCCGAGGTCACTTTTCAGAAGTTCCCGTTTCCTTTGGGTATTTTGCCACCGTAATGGTTTGATCTAGGTGTTGGATTTTCACCTGACATTAGAGAGAATTTGAGGTCAAAAATGGGCCTCCTAAGAGATGTACTACAAAAATATAAGATATATTAAAATATTATGAGTTAGGGGTTTTATGGGGTAGGTATATATGACAACTCACCTCTTACACTACTTTTTATGCACAATATAAATAACCATGGTTGAGTTACTTTTCTAAATTGACCATAAATAAAATTAATAAAATAACTCTACAATGATGTGACTAAGATTCATTGTAAATTCCAAAAAATTTATTGTCATTTAGCATTTATTTGTCTTGAACTTGTAAATAAAATTAAACAAAAGTGAATTTAATTTATATGCATAACTAACATATTTTTTTCATATAAATATCATTCATGAATTTAATTTATTTTAAAAGTACAAGATTTAATATATATATTAGTTTGGCATTATGATATTAAATACAATTGAGTGAATATATAATTTAAAATTAAAAAACATGAAAATGACAATATATTATTTTATAAAAAATCTAAAAATACATTTTTATGAATTATGAGTACTTTACTTGAAAATGACAATAATATTATTTTATGAGAAAGTGAATTGTAAGTACTTTACTTGAAAATAACAATAATATTATTTTATGCGAAAGTGTGAAATGCCTTTTATTATGAGTACTTCACTTTATGACTTAAAAGTACTTGTACCACTACCTTGGTTAACTATGGGTTTTCATCCACCATAGAAAATGTGACAAATAAGCATTCTTAACTCATGCAATGCCATCTCAACCATGGGGGATGATGTCATCTACTAGAATGTAATTGGATAGTACATTTTGGTCCTTTTGAGGCCCATTTTTGACCTCAAATTCTCTCTAATGTGGTTTGTCAATTTGGGAGAGTGAGTCCTACTTATTCTAGTCACTCAAATGCTTTTGATACAGCTTGACTGATCGGACGAACTGCAGCCAAGTGCAGAGCATACACGCCGGAGTCTTGTCAATTTTAGTAAATTTTAAAAAGGGTGTTCTTGTTAAAAAGAAAACCCTCCAGGAACCTCTTTCGATCCAAGTGGATCTCAATCGAGGAATCAAGGAGGGGTTAATTTTATAATAGATGAAGAAACAAATGATGAAAAGGAAAACACAGATACACAATTCCGGTTTTCTAATTAGTCCTACCATGCATCTCTCCCCCCTTTCAGGTCAATCGAGAAGTCATGGGGTAAGTATTAAGATTACTTTGAAATATCAAATATGGAATATGAAAATGATAATGTATCAAAGTATACTACCCTGCATATTAGATCTACGCTAGTTTGAAAACATATGAACAAAAATTAAAAAATTGACACCGATGCAAATCCCCCCAGGGGGGGATGGTGAATAGGCTCGAAAGAGCCTATTCAAAAGGACCTTTTCTTTTTATTAGCAGGGATTTAAAATATCAGAAAATTAAAATTGATGCACTTTGATCCTTGTTATCTGGGATCCAAAGGCTTACAAGAAGCTTGTAACAAGCTAGAATTAAACAAGGTGGTGGAGGAAGCTTCCGGGAAGCTCCAATTCGTCCAAGAGTTGGATTTTTGGCAGAGTCTCCTTCTCTTTTTTGTTGGACCTGCTAAAAAACAGCGAGCAATCAAAATCAAATGTGCCCAAACATACTTTGAAAGTGTTTTGGGTTACTACACTAGTTACCAAAAAAAACTTAAGTAAAATTTTGTTAAGTTGGGGTAATCTAGTTTGCAAAAAGGAACCAAGGAAAGCAAGCTTTCCTTGGGATCTTGGTTTGTTGTTTGGGCAGCCAATAATATGTGCAATTTTATTGCAGAATATGAAACTTTAAGGTACAGCAAAGGAAACCACCTTAAAAGCAAGCTACAAATTTTCATTAAAATGCTTGCAAAAAGAGGATAATTTCAGCTAGATCTCTTAAAATATAACATTATATGCGAAACGGAACTGAGATCTAAACTTAATAAAGGATCTTACTAACTATATCTATATGTAATTTTCTTAATGAGATAGATCTAAGCAATAATATTCCTTGATAGTAACCAGTTTGAAGAAAATTTAAGATTTTTGAGGGAGGAAAAGGAGAAGAGAAGTGCTTGTTGCTGAAGCATATCTGCAAAGGAAACTTGTTAGTAAAGCACCGAGGGGCACGATATTCGCAATCTCTGTTGGAAAACCAATGGAATCAAACCTAAACCATAGATCTTCCAATCACAGCAAACCTGTAAGCTACACAACAAATCCTGCAAACAAAACCATTAAATCTGAAGATACATATGAGAAGTAGATGATACAGCATGCAAATAATCTTATTTAGCATACAGATATTAGCTCATTCAAACATATGTAGCAAAATAGAAGTAAGTAAGCTTACTTACAGTGATCTATCCCTATGATTCCAATAACCATTCAGGCAGACAACGGTTAAGTGCAAAAATTGAAAAAATAGCAGTTTCACCTCGAATGCAGCATGAGAATGATGATCCACACATGAAAGGTACTCCACAATTGAGCCTCCAAATCTTCTATTTATTTCAACAAATGATGATCAATACACAATTACAATAGCAAGCCCTTCAATCTAGCTCTAACTAGCTTGGAAGAGGGAGCTTCAGCCTGGATATATACAAAAACAGGACATCCAGCCCAGGGGGGCGCAATTCCTAAGGAATCAGATCAAATCAGCTGATGGAGAGTTAGTCAATGCAGATCTAAATCTGAACTGAGCCTACTTGTCAACCGGGGGCTTGATTGAGCTAACACATCAACCCATAAACCGACACATCAGTCCATAGAGCAATCAGGAGAGTCCACACATGTGGATGAGAGAGAGAGGGCGCAATTCCCCATGAAGACAGTTGAAGATCAACTCTGGATCTGATTTTATAACCTCCTTCAGTCAAGGATTTGTCAGATTCAGTCAATCTGGTTCAGATCTGACTGATTTCAATCAAATCGACTAAGAATCCATTGATTTATGATTTTGGATTTGCTCCATTATTCATCAATTTATTAATTAAAATAATCAATAATTGATTTTTTGGGGCTTTCTGACCCGAGTGATGGAAAATCACTCAAAACTAGGAAATAGTGGGTCCATGGGTTTACATGGTGCTCTTAGATTGAAAATGAGCACCTACTTGACTGAAAGTGATTATTTGGCCCACTTTTATTACAAAATCAAATTTTCCAATTAAACTATTAAAAAATAGCCTAAGTTTTGGAAAAATTAAATTTTAATAAAAAACACTGAAAAAACTACAAAATTGAAAAATTGAAAAAACCTAGGGGGACTTAGACATGTTCATATGACTCGACCATGATGTCTAGCATGCTTATACATTGACACATAGACTCTAATAATTTCAGTAGGCCTAAATGCCAAGCCAACCACCCCAACTTTGGAGGTATGGAGTGAAAAACTCAGAAATTATCAGTCATTTATTCAACAACCAATAATAACCAAGGGAAAAAACACCCTGGGATGATCGGATTGACAAATAAAGTCTAAGAGACTGAGTCTTTTACAGACACTATCATGCTAGAACATTTATTACAATTCCCCCCATGGGGTATGAACATGTGATATAGTACAACAAGCACTTCCCAGAAGTACTTCCAAAGGTCTTTTAAAGTCCGAACAAGTTATCCTTTTTCGGTTCACCAGGATCACTTGATAAAAAAAACCACTAAGTACAACTTAGGTGGTAACAGCCCCAATGGTTAAATATTTCCTCCTCCTTATCCTTAGGAAAGCATGCCCCCCTCTCTTTTAATGTTGCATAGACATAGCTGGTTGTGGGTATTTTAATTAAAAAGCATATTTACATGATGCCAAAATTATAATGTGCCGGAAAGCACGATATACCATCGGCAACGATTTTTAAACGCCGGAATATAAAACGTTAAATGGATGGTGGGGTTTTTTCCTTTATCTCCACACCATGATTAATTACAATATATACACCATATACATTTTAATGCAAATGGGGTCAAAACTTGGATGGTTACACAAGCACTCAACCCATCAATTTTGTGGTGGACTTGTAAATGGAAAATTTGATCGTGATTAATGTTTAAAGTCTTATTGGGTCCCTTGAGTGAGCGTGCATAACTTAATGTGATCTAGGATAAATCTTCCTTTGTGAATCATTTTTGTTTAGGTGAAAGTTTAGAGTTCGACATGGAAACAAAAATAGAGGAAAGCTCAGATTCAAAGTGAGAGAGGGGTAGAGAGAACCATGTACAGGTCAAAGTCTTGTGAGGGAAGGAGATGCATATGTTTGGGTAAAGACAATGATTTTGTGAGGAAAATACCAGGTTTTGATTTTCAAGAATGTTTTTATTTTTTCTTAAATAAACGGATCTTGAAATTTTAGAATTTCTTTCCTCCAACAATGACATCAAGCGCTTAACCCATCAATTTTTTGGTGAACTTGTATATGGAAAATTTGTTCTGGATCAATGTTTAAAGTCTTATTGGGTCTCTAGAGTGAGTTGTGCACAAATTAATGTGTTCCAGGATGAATTTTATCTCTATGAAGAACTTTTGTTCGGGTGAAAGTTCAAAGATCTGTTTTCCTGGCTGTGTTTACAATATTACTAAAACCTTATTGAGATCAAGGAATTTGTTGGGAAAGTTTCTCTGTGGAATAATATAAACACCATTTTTGTTCAGTATTAGAGATTTAAAAGCTAAAATTATAAATGTTGGACTCTACGGGGTGTCCTCACTGAGCACTATCGTTGTGCAGTGAAGAAAGTGGAGATGAAGAGCTTTATGTGATACCTAGGCACATTAAATTTGTAGTTACTGGAAATAAGAAGATAAATTCTATTCTGATTAGACGTCATGGTGTTGTTAAGAAGGATATGGGCCTCAGAGGTTGGAATTGGCTTGTAAGTCTTCATTCCTTGAGTTATGTGATGTTAAACTAGATCAAATATCAACTGAAATAATATTTAGAAAGTACGAAATGTTATTCCTCGCTACCTTGGAAATTCATGTGACAAATCCATTATTGGTTACACTAATTAAATTTATTTATGCATTCAAGTGTTATATGCAAGCAACACTAATCTGTCTTTTGATATACTATGTGCACGGTCTATTTCGTGTTATAGCTAACTTCGTATTATCGAGTTGAAAACGTGTATTACTGCCATGACAAGATTAGATAAAATGGATAAGTTGTTAGTTAGTGAAAGATCCAACAACAAATAATATTGATTCTATTGTTTGGGATTTTTTTGAACTTCCAAACACTTGAATACCTGTCAATGATGGAACTGAAAATTCTATGGCTCTCTTTTTTCTCTAATTTGATCTCAAAAAATTATTTCTCCCTCTCATCAAATAGCATAAAATTCATTGTGGGTGTGGTATGTGATCATTACTTAGATGAATTTCAAAGTTAGGGATGGCTAAGTTGTTTCATATGGCTCAGATCTAATTTAATCTATGGCCTTCTATAAATTCCAACGATATCATGATCTATGCTTTTGAGTTGCTTTGGTTTGAGTTTGGTAAAATTAAAATATCCCTATTGTTTGTATTGAGGTATTCAATTGATTTTGGTACATGGGTCATTTTATTTAAGCTCGTTGATGTGGCTTAAATTTCATGTTTTCAAGAATGGGGAAGAAGTAAAGATACAATGGAATGTGCTTAGTGTAATTAAAGATCCAACTGTTCACGAATAATAGGAAGAAAATGATTGTGAGAACTTATTCTAGAGTGGCTTATATTTAGGTGGGTATAAATATTTATTTTATACCATGTTCTAGTCTCCCAATTATGCCTATAATTTCCGGTATGAATTGTTTCTACCATATTTACTTTAGCTGATCTGTCTACATGTTGTGAAACACCTAGTGTTGGTTTAATAATATTTATTTTCTTACAGATCCTGAAGAGTTTCAGAAACCCTACAAGATGAGATTTTGGCCTCATAAACTGGAAATCTTTATGTCCAAAATTGTTAGTTGTAACAATGCCAGCGACTTGCAGTCTGCAGATTCAAAATATTCACATGGAATGTTGGTAAAACAATTTTAGACTAATGTATTGTCATTATTTTATATCTGTGTGGAAATTAAGCCCAAGCTGTAGATGAATTACACTCACAAAATTACTAGTCTAACATGCAAAATTCTACAAAAAGGAGATTGAATATGGAGCATAAAACAATCTTGTATTGAATAAGTGTACATCATCCAACCTCATAAAGTAATAGGCTGTCCAAATATATAATTACATAATAAATTAGAAAGAATAAGGACGCCATTCGAATTGGACAAAAAGTAGGCTTACTAAACTAGGCAAAATCCCCCATAGGTGCATAAATCACTTTCCTAATCTGTCAAGATGCTCACAAATTGGTTGAGTGAGATGTACCAGCTGATAAGTGATGGAAATATATCAGATCCATTCTTTTGGATGGATAAAAGGAAGGAGGATGAGTTGGGAAAAAAACAAGGCAGTTACTCCAAGACTAGCTTTTCCCTTTTGCCTTAAAACTGCTAAAAGCAACGACAGCTTTTAGAAAAAGCAGATATGCGCTTTTTCTATTATGGAATTACTGCATAGATGTTAGAATATTTTCCAGGATGTTTCCAAAGTACTCCTTAACCAGTTTTATCATTTGTTGACTTCTAGGTGAAAGTGGATGCCGACTAACATAGTAAGGAATCTAGGAATAGGACAAAATTGACAAATTAATGTATCCTATGTGTAACTATGGGTTTGATTATTCTAACACCCCCCTTTAATCCTGAATTTATGTAAAATATCAAAAAATATATCAGATTATAGGGCCTAGAAACAAGGCTTAGTCACCCTTTACATACTGCTTGTCCATACAACCAAGGAAATAGGCAAACACCCAAGGGGAAAGTCCTCCCTTAAACATGGACATAAACAAAAATTTAGGAAATCTTGTTATCAATCATTCTTCACTAAATGATCAGAAATCCCCGGTATTGATTTGATATTACCGAAGGTATTATCATAAAACACTTTGGTGAAGATGTATGCTACTTGCTCCGAAGATGCACAACAGAGTAGAGAAATGGTACCATCGTGCACAAGCTCCCTGATATAGTGCATATGGATCTCAATGTGTTTGGTTAAATTTATTTGAAATGGAAAAGTAGAGATTCAAATGGTGCTTTTATTTTCACAATAGATGACAGTGGAAGTCTCTGATTCAATCCCACATTCTCCAATTATTCCCTCCAACCACAAACATTGAGTAGATGCATTCACAACTCTTCTATACAATGCCTCTGTAGATGAGAGTGTAATGGCACTATTATTCTTACTTTACTAGATGATTGGTCCATCTACAAGAATGAACATAAATCCTAAATTATACTTTTGATCTGTATTGTCACCTTCCCAATCACTGTCAGTAAATCCAACTAGCTCTAAGTTAGATTTTGCTGCATAAAAAATCCCATGAGTTCTTGTTCCTTGAACAAAGTTCAGAATTATTTTATCTTCTTTCCAATGGATTTCATGAGGCTGATCCATGTGTCTAGAAGCCACACTAACTGCATAATATGTGTCAGTTCAAATATAAGTCAGATAAAGCAAACACCCCATCAACTTCCTATACAGTGTATTATTTACCAAACAAGAAGAACTTGCTTCTTCAAGCTTAACTCCATAAATAAATGGATCATTTCTTGGATTGCAATCCTTCATGCTGAAATTGTTGAGTAGATATGAAGCATACTTGTACTGATGAACTTTGATTCCATGTGAGTGTTGGTAAATTTTAAGACCCAAGAATTGACTCAACAATCCCAAATCTGTCATGGAAAAGGCATGGTTTAGTGCATCCTTCAAGGAGACAATCTCTTTTTTTTGAAATTCATCTTATCAATAGGTCATCCACATACAAAAAATAATAATTAAAGAACCATGTATAATCTTTAAATAGACATTCAGATCAGACTTGCATCGAACAAAATTCTATGACAGCAGAAAGCCATCAATCTTGGCATACCAAGCCCTGGGGACTTGCTTTAGCCCATGCAATGATTTCTTTACCCTGCACACTAAAGATGAATTAGACACAAAACATTCAATTTTATACATATAAATCTCTTCTTTCATATCTCCATGTAGAAAGGCACACTACACATCCATGTGATGCACCTCTCATTGCCATGAAGCTGCAATGGCCAAAGCTAACCTTATGGAGTCCATCTTTTCCACTAGTGAAAAGGTATCATTGTAATAAATACCTTGAACTTGTGAGTATCCCTTACATACCAATATTGAATTATATTTCAAATGTGATCCATAAGAATAAAATTTGGTTTTATAAACCCACTTACACTTTACTAGTTTTCTCCTTGGGGGGAGATTGACTAGTTCCCATGTGTCATTCTTCTAGAGCAAGTTGTATTCTTCCTTCATGGTTGTTTTCCATATTGGATCATTTGATGCATATCCATATCTTTAAGGGTGTGATTCAACCATAAAATATCACTTCTCATTAAAGAATGTATCTTTCACAGAAAGGGCACTCTCAAATTGAGATCTAGCCCTCCTAGTGTCACTAGGATTCCCAGCTAGTTCTCCAGCTGCATGAATGGTCCTTGATTCCCATTTTGGTCTTGAAGGAATATTAGGATATGAAATTAAATCATAATTATCAGACATATTAGAATCAACAATCTCATTAGTCTCTTCACCTACAATCAGTGGTTGTGGTGATGAAGAGGACTCTCCAATTTCTGTTGCTGCTAAAGGATCTTCTTCAAACCGAACACTCCTTTCAATGAAATATTTTTGAGTGCTTAAGTTTATAAGTTTGTACCCTTTGGAATCTTTAGAATACCCAACAAATATGCACTCTTTTCTTTGGTGTTTCAAATCCTTCCTCTTTTCAATTGGAATTATAACCCAATCTTTTGAGCCAAAAATCCTGAAATGGGTCACATTTGGCTTGTGCCCACTCCAAGATTCGAAAGGAGTGATTCCATCAAGTTGCTTATGAGACACCCTATTTTGGATATAGGATTCACATTTTATTTCTCCAAACCAAAACTTTGGTGGAAAAGTTTTAGACTCCATCATACAAGTTCCCATCTCCTTGAGTGCTCTATTCTTCCTCTTAGCAACACCATTTTTCCAAGGTGTGTAGGGAATAGAATGTTGCATCTGGATACCTGCATCTTCACAATAATGGATGAAATCAGAATTGACATACTCACCACCATTATCATATATGAGGATCTTGATTTTCCTCCCATACTGGTTCTCAACCAAGGCTCGAAAGACCTTGAAGAGGTCAAAAACTTTAGATTTGTGTTTTAGGAAGTGAACCCAGTAGTACCTAGAAATGTCATCTATGAAGGTTAGTAAATATCTGAATTGAATCATGGGCATATGAAGGAATGGACCAGCAATTCCATTATGTTTTAACTCAAGGGATGCAGAGGTTCTCTCATGACTAGCTCTCTCATACTTGTGCTCTGGGTTTTTTTCCTAAGATGCAACCTTGGCAAACTCCCTTAGAAAACTTGATCTTTGGTAACCCTATGACCATGTCTTTGTCACTCAAATATGAAAGATACTTGTAGTTAATATGGCCAAATATCTCATGCCAAACCTTTTTTTATTCATTAGCATGAGTGAGAAGAGCAGAGGGGTTTTAGAAAGGTAGGAAATGGGAAAACTTGTATACCTTCGAACTGTGATCTACAACACATTTTTTTGTGACTGTATCATTTGAAATCTATGACATTTCAAATTCATTGGGAGAGAAGACAACCTTCTTAGGAGATCCAATGTGGGCCATTTGATACACTGATAAGAGGTTAGCAGCAAGACTTGGGACATACAACACATCATTGAAAGAACCATGTTCAAGATCAATCCTACCCTTCCCCATACTATCAATAACAAAGTCATCTCCCCAAAAAAAATTGTACCTTTTGAATCATCAAGAGAAGAGAAAGTCTCCCTGGTCGAAACCATGTGTCTTGAAGCTCTCGAATCAATGATGAAGGTGGATGATCTTGAAGTGCTGGAAACCAAGGCATGTACTCTCTCCTTGTCATTTGAATTTTATCCTCCTTCCCTCTTCTTTGTGCATTCAGGAAGGGAGATGTTGTTCTTCTCCAGGATTTGATTCAAAATGTCAATTTGATTCTTCATACAAGAGCTCTCGGGATGATAGCCCTTATTGCAGTATGTGCACTTTCTCATTTCGCCTTTGTTCCTCTTCTTCTGGAAGTTCTTCTTGGAGCCTGAGGGGTCCTCTTGAGACTTTGACTTGTCTCTCTTTTGTTTAAGTAGCTTCTTGGATTTCTTCATGCCTTTGGAATCCACCCTCGAATCTCTAGCAACCAAATCTTGGTCTTTGAAAGGTTTGATGGTTCCCATCATTACCAATTTATCTTGCTCCTGGGTGAGGGATTCCATGAACTCATCAAGCTTAGGAATCTTCCATGCTCGTGCTGTCAATTTGGTGGCATAGAAAGTCGAAACAAGCACATAGTAGTCAGGACAAAGCTTTGAAAGTATGGTCAATACTAGTTGCTAATCCTTCTTATCGATTCCACACTATTTTAACTGTAGAACAAGGGCCTTAAACTTGGAAAAGTAGATTTGCAAGAATTTGAAGTTGTTAGAACTCAATGATATCGGCTCATTCTCGAGTTGATGTCCTCTCATTTCATATGTATTTCCAAATAGAGTCTCAAGATTCTCCCAAACCTCATTTGGTGATGTCAATCCATCAAGATGGAAAATGAGGTCTCTTGAAATGCTCAAGCACAAAATACCATAGGCCTCATCCCTCCTATTGTGCCATTTAATTTTCTCTATAGATGCATTGGGCTCAGCCCCAGTTTCCATGGTAAACCTATATAGGCCTTTACTCCTCAACAAAATCTCCATCTCATCCTTCCATTCGAAAAATTTGAATGGATTCAAGATGATCCTTTGAGATTGGTCCATATCTCAACAATTGTGCCCTCCAACCAGCAGAATGAGCTCCTAGTTAGTGATGTCGAACCTGCAATACCAATATAGAATTATATAAATCGATCTATTAAGGCTCTGATTGATCCAGATTTATACGTGAATGAAATGAAAGAACATATACAGAATCATAATAATAGACATTTTGCAAAGATAACAAAGATACAGTAAACACATATTCTATTAAATGGCGGAAATAGAACAGACTGTAATACAATTGCTAGAATGTTGGTAGCTATCTCTGAGAAGAGATGTGGCTGCTATGCTCATTCATGCCAAGATGAATACAAGATGAGGCCAAAGGGGCCTATTTATAATAATAATGAGATGAGAACCCAAAAGTCCCAAAACGTAACCCTAGAAGATGAACCGTCATAAAGTTTGCGGCCCCAAGGTGGTAAGTTGAACAGTCAACTTCCTGGGGTCATAACGTTTGCATACGATCTCCGATTTGGGCGTTCGATAGCTCGTTGGAAAGGTCTATCTAAGCTTTACAACTTTTGGTTGGCAAAATGTTTTCTAATAGCAACCATTTGGCCCCAAATATCCAAAAAACATCGTTTAAGGCCTCAAAACGCCCCCGAAAGTTTAGGACTCGAAAAAATGCCGAAAAATAACTAGGAAACTGCCCCAATGGACAATTGTTTTGAGCCAGTGGAATAGGTGGGTGGCCAATGATCTCCATCTGGATCACTGATACCATGTGAAAATTAATCCCAAGCTGTAGATCAATTACACTCACAAAATTACTAGTCTAGCATGCAAAATTCTACAAAAAAGGAGACTAAATATAGAGAATAAAACAATCCTGTATTGAATAAGTGTAAATCAGCCAACCTCATAAAGTAATAGTCTTTCCAAATATATAATTACATCATAGATTCAAAATCATAAGGATGCTATTCGAATTGGACAAAAAACAGGCTTACTAAACTAATCAAAATCCCCCATATGTGCATAAATCACTTTCATAATCTGTCAAGATGCTCATGAGTTAGATGAGTGAGATATACCAGCTGATAAGTGACGTAAATATATCAGATACATGATTTTGTATGGAGAAAAGGAAGGAGGATGAGTTGGGAAAAAAACAAGGCAGTTACTCCAAGACTACCTTTTCCCTTAAAACTGCTAAAAGCAAAGGCAACTTTCAGAAAAAACAGAACTGTACTTTTTATGTTCTGGAATTACTGCATGGTTTTCAGAATATTTTCTATGATGTTTCTAAAGCGCTCCTTAATCCATTTTTAGCATTTGTTGACTTCTAGGTGCAAGTGGATGCCAACTAATATAGTAACGAATCTAGGAATAGGACCATTAGAGGAAATTTGGGGTCTAAAATGGGCCTTATAAGAAAACGCGCCAAAAAATAAATTTTGTGAGATGGAATTCAAGAACCAATAGAATTTCAATAAAATGAGTCAACCATAATGGTTGAATTGACATATTTGTCATAAAAGAAAACTAATTTTTTTATTCGTATTTTTGACATATCTCCTTGTGTTTTCACTCAAATTCTGAGCGGGAGAGCTCGTTGGATGTGGAATTTAATTTTGCATCCAAATAGTACTCACACTGCACACTTTTGACAAACCCCGTTACCCCAAAAACAAGAACTACCTGAAAAATGTGATGATGCAATCATCATCACATTTTTCAGGTATTTCTTGTTTTTGTGGTAGCAAGGTCTATCAAAAGTATGCAGTGTGGGTACTCGTTGGATGCAGAATTAAATTCTGCATCCAACGAGCTCTCCCGCTCGGAATTTGAGTAAACACATATGGAGATATGTCGAAAATATGAACAAAAAAAGTAGTTTTTTCATTCTTCCTCCAAAATTAATAACTATTATTTTATTATTTTCCTTAGGAGGCCCATTTTAGACCTCAAATTTCCTCTAATGAAAATTGACAAATTAAGGTCTCCTATGTGTAACTATGGGTTTGATTATTCTAACATTATGGGTATTTGCAAAGATTTTAAATTTGTAGGACTATTCAAATTTTCAGTAATGGTTACAAATTTCTATGAAACAGAATCAATTAATAAACTATAATAAAAAAAATTGAATTTGTTGCAAGGAATTTAGGACTGCTTAATCGTTCTTTTCCTTGAAAATATAGGTTGATCTCCTAGGTGTCCAACTTCCTCCTCTGTTGCTAAGTGTTGTGAAAAATATTCTTCCACCTATTTATTTTCTACCTTCAAATAAAAAAATGATCGATTCATTTGACTCAAAAACATATGTTTGAAATATGCTCTACCATCTGTGTTATTGAATGCTCAAATTTTACCTAAAGATGTTGACCCTCTGCTGCCATGTTTTTTATCATATCGTGAATTATGGATGATTAAAAGGATACCTGAAATGTACATCTGAAATAAATGTCTTCAAATCTGGGATTGCTTTGATTAAATATCGAACTTATGCTCGCGAATCTGAAAGTTGATACTCTTTTTTAAATCTAGAGTTGATTGCTTATTCACTAGATAAAGCCAATTCTTGCACCAACCATAACCAACCTCAGAGAAAATAGGGATATTAGAAAATGATTGCATTGACATCCTTTACTTGAATGAACCTTTATAGCCACCCAAATTGATTCTATCACAAGATGTTAAACAAAGTTCCCACAAGATTAAAAAATTAAATCCAATAAAGAAGAAAAAGAGCTTTGCTACAGTTTCTTTCACTCATCAATATTTTGGGAACAACATAGCTTCTGCAGAAACATGAGCTCCAATAATATATTTTGAAGGTTGAGTTGACACATCATGTCAAATTTGCATATCCCATATTTCAGAATAGTTACATACATGATCCCAATTGATAAATACCAAACCTGATTTATAACACACCAACATCTTTCTCCTTCAAGTTTGATGATAGGTAACATTGAACAATATGATATCATATAAACAAACAATATGATTTTTTTAGTTCCTTTCATAAGGATGGAAATCAACATAATGAACAATTTTTGTTCCCCGAGTAGCGTAGAAATATCTCCTTGCAGCGACAATTTAGCATTTGTTTGAGTGAAGGATAGCTCTCTAGCACAACATGACTAGACTGGTTGATAACTATGTCATTTTTTTCTTTTGTGGAAGGAAACCTTCATGAACTATATATCCAGCTCTATATTGGGAACTCGAAACAAACAAATAAACTAGTTTGGATAAAGAGCATACAAAGTTGTATCTCATTGAATAACACAAAGTCATAGAATTGGGTTCAATTCCACACAAAAAGGAACAACCTTTCAAGGAATAAGAGGTACATGTTCAACTGTCGATGGGAAAAAAGATATGTAGTAGCATATTCAATTACAAGAACTGTTGCAAGACCTTTAGAAATCCATGTGAAACCTTTGAAGAAGCCATCACATCATGATACACCATGATACTTGCACTTTAAAAGGATGGCAATAATATGAGCAGATGCAGTGAAGATAACATCGACAATTGTATGGTTAAGAGCCGTTCATAGTAATATCATTTGTGAAGTCTTTTGACACTAAGATAATCAATTGACACATGGCTTGATCAATTGTGTAATAAGATCTTGATGATCGAACTCATGCAAAATCGATCAACCCCAATTCATCACAGTCCTCTATCTGGAAGAATTTAGCTTTGCACAACGTGAGTTCTCACTTTTGGCACAATATTAATAAATACTTATTTTCATTCGGGCATTCTCTTGAAAGTTAATAGAAACCCTCAACCAACACTTGAGATTTCTCCTTTGTCCAAGACCGGGCCATATCCACCTGCTCGCACATTCTTGCTTGTCATTTTGACAGTCTCCACGACACTTGGGCACATATTTGACACTTATGTACTGACAAAACAAGTTCTCCCATAATCATTGTTGAATGCTTTAATAGTTTTTTGCATGGGATATATCCCATATGCAGAAGAAAAATATTTGATCGATTCATTATATGGTTATGCTCCCAAGAGTCTATTTGATGCGATGTACATAGCCTATGGATCCCTGGGCTTCATGGGTTGGCTTTGATACATAGAGTTATACTCAATATTGGGTTGGCTCACTTGTAATGCAACTAGGAGATGAGTTAAGGGTTAGGAGTTGATTATGATATAAAGCCTGCCAAACTTAAATTTAATTTTATTTATATAATACTCAATATTGGGTGGCTCACTTGTAATGCAACTAGGAGATGAGTTAAGGGTTAGGATTTGGTTGTGATATAAAGCCTGCCAAACTTATATTTAATATTATTTATATAATAGATAGATATAAAAGCCATAATCCATTTTTTTTAACCTTTGTTTTATGACTTTTATTTGCCAAACTTTTATTTAATTTTATTTATATAATAGATAGATATAAAAGCCATAATCCATTTTTTTTTACCTTTGTTTTATGATTTTTATTTGCCAAACTTTTTTAATTTTTTTTATATAATAGATAGATATAAAGTTATGAGCCATACCTTTTTTACCTTTGTTTTATTTATGATTTGTATTTGCCAAAAAAATAACTTTATTTTTATTTTTATATAATACATAAATGTAAACTTTATTTAATTTAATTTATATAATGGATAGATATAAAGCCATAATCCATATTTTTTTTACTTCTGTTTTATGATTTTTATTTGCCAAACTTTTTATTTTTTATAATAGATAGATATAAAGCCATGAGCCATACTTTTTTTACCTTTGTTTATGATTTGTATTTGCCAAAAAAATAACTTTTTTTTAACATTTTTTTATATAATACATAGATATAAAGCCATTTGCCAAACTCATATATATATATAGCCATAAGCAATGGACTGTTTTTTAATAATAGATATAAAACCAAAGATGTAAAGAATTGCTAAACTTTTTTTTATAATAGATATAAAGTAAAAGACATAAAAATGTCAAGAATTTTAGCCATTTTGAAATAAAAGCTATAAAATCATTCATAATAAATTCTAATATGATTTTATAATAAATTTTTATTTTTTAATTTTGGCTTTGAGAAATATAAAAAAATGTCAATTTGGTGTTTAAAAAAAACAATGGGAGGAAGGGTTAAACCTTGACTCGTCATATGACGACATTCATGAAATTAGGGTTTGGGTTTAAGAATATCAGGGACTTGGTTACAGGGAAAGATATTGAATTGGAATAACAGTAAATGAAAATGATAAAAAGGTAAAATATGGGACTCATCACATGATATTTTTTTATGAAATGAGAAAAAATTAACAAAATTTGCGCAAACCAACGAAAGGTCAAATTTTTTGACAAGGTGAATGTTAGTACTAATAGATAGCTCAAAAAAAAATTCCCCTCTTTGTGAAAATCTAAATTGTTGCATATCCTAGTGGTTGAGAACGCACTTATGTAGAATTTATACACACTTGAGAATGGTATGGACTAGTTCTGAGCCTGAACTTAGTATCCAATGTAGAAGACTCATTCCTGTCTTTATTATATTATTTTATTTTTCTTTCTCAGTTGATATTTACAGGGATTTTATTGCACTTTTGATTTTGATCAAGGTTGAGTCAATTTTAATTTGAAATATCATATGGTTGTCAAAAACATGATTTAAAAACTTGCAAATAGTTTTATGGTTCAATGCTTGTTAACTAGTCCAGTCCCAATATGCCTAGTAATGGCCTCATGGCATGCAATTTCACTTGCTAGGGAAAAAGATAAGATAAGATAAGATATTATGCCTAGTATCTTATTTATTTTCTTTATACTTTGATTTATTTTACTATTGTTGTTATTTATTGTCTTTCTATGCGTTTAACTTTAACGCATGGACCTTTGGGAGTGCTAAAGTCGAAAGAGATGAAAATTATTCTTTAAACTTATCTTGTCTAGTTACATCGGTACTATTTTGTCATGGTTTGTCATTTTTTATGTATGTTTTGAGATGGATTGTCATCGATTATGTCTTTTTTCTTATTAGATATTGTTGCTAAGCTTAAATATCAAAATTTACTTGGCAGTTTCCAGAAGTTATAGTTGCATTGATGCCTATTTGATATGTTTTTGGATCCATCTCTCTAACTATTCAACAGAATTTAAATACAGGAGAAGAATTTTTTGCTTAGATATTTGAATATGAAAATAATTATTTCCACAAGTGTAGAATATGTATTCAATTTCTTTTATAATGTGAGATTTTGTTAATGGCATGTTGTGTTATGTCCTCTAGATTTTTTGTTGATTAATGCATGATTATGTAATTAGACGTGTATATGATCAATAGGATTCACAGTTATGGCCTTTGGAAATATATTGTAGTTGGAACAGGAAACATGGATAACAAACCTTGATGCGTATGGGTATTTGAATTCAGGATGCTCCCTGTTACCACCTAAGTTGTACTTAGTGGTTTTTTTTCAAGTGATCCTGGTGAACCGGACAAAGGTTTTTTGTTCGGACTTCAGAAGACCTTCGGAAGTGCTTCATAGAAGTGCTTGTTGTACTATATCACATGTTCATACCCCCTTGGGGGAGTTGTAATAAATGTTCTATCATGATAGTGTTTGTAAAAGACTCGGTCTCTTAGACTTTATTTGTCAATCCGATCATCCCAGGGTGTTTTTTCCCCTGGTTATTATTGGTTGTTGAATAAACAATTGATAATTTATAAGTTTTTCACTCAATACCTCCAAAGTTAGGGTGGTCGGCTTGGCATTTAGGCCTATTGAGGTTATTAGAGTCTATGTGTCAATGTATAAACATGCTAGACATCATGGTCGAGTCATATGAACATGTCTAAGTCCCCCTAGGTTTTTTAATTTTTTTAATTTTTTCAGTGTTTTTTATTAAAATTAAAATTTTCCAAAACTTAGGCTATTTTTTAATAGTTTAATTGGAAAAATTGGTTTTGTAATAAAAGTGGGCTCAATAATCGGTTTCAATCATGTAGGTGCTCATTTTCAAGCTAAGAGCACTTGGTAAAGCTATAGACCCATTATTTCCTAGTTTTGAGTGATTTTCCATCACTCAAGTCAGAAAGCCCCAAAAAATCAATTATTGATTATTTTAATTAATAAATTGATGAATAATGGAGCAAATACAAAATCCAAGATCAATGGATTCTCAACCGATTTGATTGAAATCAGTCTCATTGACACCATATTGACTGGATCTGACAAATCCTTGACTGAAGGAGGTGATATGGGTGGATCTAGAGTTGAACATTAGATTCCTTTATGGGGAATTGCATCCTCTCTCTCTCCTCCACACGTGTGGGATCTTTTGGGAGCTCTGTGGTTGATGACTCACTCAGCAGTTTGATGTGTCATCTCAATCAACCCCCTCATTGACATTCAGACTCAGTAGAAGCTTAGTTCAGCTTCAAATCAGGCATTGATGGACTCTCCTTCAGCCACAGTGGTCTATCTCCTTGGGATTTGTGCCCCCTCTGGGCTGGGGTTTCAATTTTGTGTATAAATAAATCATGGCTTCCTGCTTTCCGAGTTAGTAAGAGATGGATTGAGGAGCTATTGTTGTTGTAATACTGTGTGATATCTTTTGCTATTGGAATAAAGTGAAGCTTTGGAGGCAAGATGGTGTCATGTCATTGTATGTGTGGATGAGCATTGCCATGTTTCACTAAGGTAACCTGTATCTATGTTCATAATTTGTTGATTGTTTGTGGATTCATTGCTAAGATTGATAATAAGTTTATTATAATCTTGATAGGAAAGGAGTTTGTTAATAAGTTTATTGTCCATATCTTTCCTTTTTGATGCATGTTTAGAGATCTAGATTCAACATGTTTTATAAGTTTATATGCATGTTATTATGAATCTCTGTGTATGTCTTAACCTGATCTCACAAGTATTTTGGAAAGTCTTTGGATTCAATTCCAAGTTCCTAGCTTGGAGAGGATGCTAATCTAGTTTTCTTCTTCACTCTCTCCAAAACCTTTCAAAGGAATAGTCCCTCGACATTCCACCAGCAAGATATATTCAGAAATTTAAGTGCTTCATATTGGCTGCCACCAAAGCAAGCCAATATCCCAAGGAAATATTGCTTTCCTTGGTTCCTTTTCCGCTTCTTTAAAAACTAGTTTTAACTTAGAATTTTTGGGTAAAACGTTTGTTCATCCAAAAGTACTTTCAAAGTACTTTTGTGCATATTTAACTGTGATAATATTGATTATTTTTAGCAAGTGTAACATAAAAGAGGAGGAGGCACTGTCCGAAAATTATTTTTGCACCATTCAAAACCCCCCAGGGGGTCTCCGTCTTCCGAAATTTCAAATGTTTGCAATTTGTAAACTTTTGGTCTCATTCCATATAAGGACCAGGTGGATTAATTTCAGTTTGATGATATTGCAATTGTTTCTAATAAAAAGAAAAATATTTTTGAATCGGCTCTTTCGAGCCTATTCACCATCCCCCCTTGGGGGATCCGCGTCTGTTTCACTTTTTTTTGCATTTTTCCCTTTTTTCTGTTCTAGTTTAGTATTGACATGCAGGATTGTATACATTGATAATATTTTGCATTATTCCATATTTTCAATTCAAAAGTAATCATACTACTTACCCCACGACTTCCCGATTGACCCGCAAAGGGAAAGAGATGCATGGTAGGACTAATTAGAAAACTGATGTTGTGTATCTCTGATTCCATTTTCATTAATTTTTTTAATAATCATAATAAAATCAATCCCTCCTTGATTCCCTGATTGAGGTCCACTTAGACTGAAAGAGGTTCCTGAAGGGTTTTCTTTTTAATAAGAACACCTCTTTTAAAATTTAATAAAAATAACAAAGACTCCAGTGTGTATGCTCTGTACTTGGTTGCGGTTCGTCCGATCAGTCAAGTTGCATCAAAAGCACTTGAGTGACTAGATTAATTAGTCTTCACCTCCTAAATTGATAAACCATCAGGAAAAAATCCAACGCCTCGAACGAACTGTAAACGGTGGCAAAATACCCAAAGGAGTGGGAACGATTGGAAAGTGACCTCGAGGTGCCGATTTCTGTCACACCCTGATGGGTGCATTATGAACAATAGTCTCTGAGTCTCCATTCCATCCCACAAACCACCTTGCGGGTAGTCGTGGAAGTTCACTTTTGGACATACTCCAAGTACCCCTTAGATATATATGGAGTCCCCTTTTCGCCTAATTTAATTCATTCACATTCCACACTAATTTAAAATCTACCAAGAGAAATATGCGAAACATTCTTTCAAGCGCATGCAAGCACATTATTTTCTCTGTTGACTCCATTTAAGGCGCTGGTGATTTATTAGATCAATTCTTTCGATTATATGTATATTGAGTGTCATTACTGTGCGTATATGCTTTAAATCTTGCATCTTGTTATCTTTTGTTTCCACTGGTTAATTTCAAAACTCCTAAACAACTTAATCAATATAACACCATTGCACTAAGTAATTAGCCTTAGTAATCTAATATGGTCTACCCCCCTTGGCTTCGTTAGGAGTTAGCTTGAACGGAAGAGTCAAGAACAAGGTGACAGTCTTGACTCGAGAATTTCCCTAAGGGACACACCAAGTGGCTTGAATATTTCTGCCATGTAACCTAGGTGTGTGAAAGGTGGTAACACTCCCAACGAAGCAAACATTATTTCTAGCTTGGATGGTGGGAATGTAAACTTTGATGGTCTAAGCAACACAAAAAATTTAAGCAAAACAAGTGATGTTATTTGGATATTATTCTCTGTTTTTATAAACTAGTAATGTATTATCTTATATATAGTTCATTTTTTTCCATATAATGTTACTGTTGACTTTAAAATATAGACATATTTTTGGTTCTATAGATTCTTGTTTCCTTCTCTCCAAGTGGTTTACTTGGTATAATATCTTACTATATTTAATGTGCTCATTTCATAGACACCAAGGGAACATGTTTAAAAATATTTAAATAGCTTTCATCTTTCTTTCAGGTGGAAACATTTGGCACATGATTATTGAAGGTTGCATTGCTAGAATATTGGTTTATTCATCATCATAGTTTTGGCCAGGTTATGGAGGAGAACCAGTAAACATTTTACCTCAGTCAAATCCAGTTCAGGTATCTCCTTGGGTTGCATTTATGGAAGTATATGCACTTACATTTTCACTTAGAAATGTTCTTATTGCAACACCTTCTTCGAGGTATTTCAGGTCCTGCTTTGAGGTATTTTCAAGTCTTTTGGTGCAAAGTTTATTTTTTGCAGGAAAATGTTGTAGCTTTAATCTAACAATGTTTTTTTCACAAGTTTAAGGTCATATCTATAATCTTAAGGCAAGTATTGTAGAGACTTCAAGGGTACTAGCTCAATGGAAGAGCACCTACCTTATAGGAAGGAGATTGGTGGTTCAATTCTTCCATACCCTATCTAACAAAATCAGTGAATATTTGCATATAAAATGACTAAAAAAGACTAAATTAGTGAAAACAAATTAGAGATAAGTGACCAAGAAATGGGAGATAAGTGACCAAACAAATGACCAAAATTCACATATAGACAACCAAATGTTAGTTTTGGTGGCTAATTTTTGGTCTCCTATCACACGGCCAAAAATGTGGTCACATTTAGTTTGTTTATTTATAGTGGTCATGTGGGCATTAATTTGGTCATGTTTTTGGTCATTAATTTGGTTGTATATTTGGTCATTAATTGTGACATATAATGACTAAATATGTGACCAAATTAATGACCAAATTATTGACCAAATTAATGACCAGGCAACAAGCTATAAATGACCAAACTAAATATGACCACATTTTTGGTCATGTGATAAGAGACTGGAAGTTAGCCACTAATGATCACCAAATGAAAAGTGGTCATTTATATGTGGATTTTGGTCATTTTTTTGGTCACTTATCTTTCATTATGTACTAGTGTTAGGATATTGTTAGGTGTAGAAAGTTTTTTCTCAGACTCCTAGGTATCCAAAGGACTAGGAAAGAGGTAGGAAGGTGCTATAGGAGTCCTAAATATGGCCCTTCCATCCATTAATGTCCTTTGGGTGACTGACAGTATCCTTCATGAAGTGTCGTCATGCAGCCAAACATGTAAGTGTCATCATAGATGTAGAAGTGTCATTTTTCGCTATAACACCCATGCAACAAAAGAAATCAGAATTAACAACCATGAATATATATGAGTTCGGATGACTAACAAATTTCCTTTTTGAATTGATTCACACATGTGGCTATCATATTCAATCACGTGGTCAGTGAATGTGGCTAGATATTGACAATTATTACGAGGGTAGAGGCCAATATATTAACATACTTGAGTCTTTTTGGTAATTTAAGACAAAATTCCACTAACATGGACACTACTTCCTCCATAAAAGCAGTTATTTAATGTGCATTAATTATAGACTTGATAGATCAGCACAGCACAAAAATGAATTGTGACACGATACCAGTCACAATATATCATAAAATTAGACAATATGCACTTTTCTTGATACCAATGGATGGGATAGTATCCTGAATAACTATGAGAAATGAATTACTTCGACACATCTTCCTCATAAAGACTCTACTATGACTACGACACACAATACTTTGATCACACGTAGTTATGTACAAGACTTTGACAAAAAATAAAATATGGGGTTTCCAATTTTTTTTTTTTGTTGCACTCCTATATGCATATTCAGTCAAGGGAAATATGGCTATCCTTATAAATTTTTAGCTAAATCCCATTTACTAACCCTTCCAAGGGATCCTTGTTTAACTTATACAATTGAACTGCGTCGCCATCAATAATAAAGTTGACAATATACGGTCCCAACCAATGTGTTTGGATATTATCGAGATGTTTTAAGAACTTGTTGTCATAGAGGAGAAGTAAATCATCTCATTGTAAATGTTTCTTCTTGATTTGCATATCATGCTAAGACTTCTAGTTCTCTCTCTCTCTCTCTCTCTCTCTCTCTCTCTCTTTGAAATTTTTGTTGAAATATGACAATGAAACGATATTCTTCTAACTGGAGTAACTGCAACAATATTTCCTAAAAATTTCCAGTATCATACATACTGACGAAAGCATCTACCCTTAATCTAGGTACAATATATTCCATGGGGATGACAACCTCTTGTCCATAAACTAAACTGAATGGTGTCTTTCCTTTCAATTTCCTATAGGAGGTTCAATACGCCCATAATACCAAAAGAATTTTTAAGTCTCAGTCATCGTGGTTCACATTATAGACTTTAGTAAGTGCATTCTCCATAATATTGTTAGAGGATTCAGTAGTGTCATTCACCTGTGGATGATAAGGTGTTCTTTTTCTATGGTGTATATGAAATTCCTTTATAAGTGTTGTTATAAAAATAGGATCGCAAAGCAATAACGATAAAAAAGATGAAAATATTGAAACATAAACACATTACAAGAGAGACACAAATATAAGGTGGTTCACCCAGGATGGGCCACGTATACACAGAAATTGCGAGTCCTTTTATTATACCATCCAAAAAAATGAAGGGATATAACCTGCAACATACCCACTGCACTTCCTCTTCACCATATCACAGTCTCTCTCACACAATCACAGAGATCGATTTTCACAATGCTACAATACAATACACAACCATATTATAATGCTTTCCTTTTATAGGGGAATTACCATGGGAAAATACCATGGGCCTGTAAATTGTTGGCCAGCAAACATCCCAACTGGGGTATAGTAAATGTGGGGTACAAACACGGTTGAAAAATAACATCTATGAATATGGAATATCAGGCTCCACAATCAACAATATCCCACTTGGAGATTGATCACAACAACTCCACTGTTGTTGCACTTGTTGGACTATGCTCAAACCTTGGACATAGAAAATTTCTCATCTTCACCTTCATTCTTGAAGGCCAATAGAAACCAAGAAGGAACTTAGTTTCTATTTTGTTACTACCTTTGTCAACATGTCTGTAGGATTCTAGCTAGTATGTATATTTTCCAACTTTAACAGTTCATCTTCTAGAACATATCTTATAAAATGGTACTTGAGTTGTATATGTTTAGTCTTATAATGGAAGGAGTATTTATTTGCAATATGAATGGAACTCTGGATGTCACTATATAACATGTTATTCTCCTACTTCTTACCCAAATCCTTAATGAACCACTGCAACCAAATCAACTCTTTATTAGTGTATGTTGCAACAACATACTCTGTTTATGTTGCTAAAAGTGCAACAATATTTTGTAGTTTCAAAATCCAAATTATTGTTGTTCCACCTACAATAAAAACATACCCTATGGTTCTCCTCATGTTCTCTTTATCACCTACCATATATGCATCAACATATCCTTGTAGAATAGTGTCTAAACCTCCAAAACATATTGCATGACAAGTGGTACCTATTAACTCCCTGAGAATCCATTGTACTACCATCCAATGCTCTATACTTGGATTGTTCATATACTTGCTCAAAAATGCCACTACATGTGCAATATATGGTCTTTTTCACACCATAGCATACATCAAGCTTCCAACTTTCGATGAATAGGGAACCTTGGACATGTATTATATATCCTCCTGTGTCTTGGGAAGCATCTCCTTACTTAGTTTGAAATGGTTGGAAAAAGGTTACTAACTGTTTTTCTATTCTTTATTATAAACCTAGCCAACACCTTTTCTATGTACTCACCTTGAGACAATGTCAATTTGTGATTTTTCTTGTCTCTTGTTATTCTCATACCAAGTATTTTCATTGCAACACCCAAATCCTTCACCGTAAATGATTTATCTAGTTTCATGTTGAGAACATTTATATCCTACATGTTAGACCCTACAATAAGCATGTAATCCACATACAATAACAAGATTATATATCTTCCATTATCTAGCCTCTTGAAATAAACACAATGGTCAAAATGGAATCTACTATAACCATGTTCTGTCATAAACTTTTCAAATTTCAAATAAAATTGTCTTGGAGCTTGTTTCATGCCATATAATCTCTTTTTCAACCTGAAAACCACCTTCCCTTTGACCTCATATCCCTATGGATGCTGCATATAAATCTCTTCCTCCAAATCCCCATGGAGAAAGGTTGTTTTTACATCTAATTGTTCAACATGCCAATCTTCTACCACCACTAGACTTGAAATAGTCATAATTGAAGTCATTTTAACAACAAGAGAAAATATTTCGTCAAAATATATACCTTTATTTTGTGCAACCCCCTTTACCACAAGTCTATCCTTATACCACTTCTTCCCTCCTTCTTCCTTCAACCTTTAAGCCCATTTATTTTGCAATGGTCTTTTACCTACAAGAAACTCAACCAAATCCCAATTTTGGTTTCTTATAAATGATTCCATCTCCTCATTCATTCCTTTCTCCCACGTATTTCTAGTTTCCACCTGCATTGCTTCTTCATAACATTCTAGTTCACCAGAATTAGTCATCAATAAATAATATAGTGAAGGAGAGAATCGTCCAGGTGGTGGGGTCTACTTAACCTGGTAGATCTTCTCACACTTGTAGGATTTTGAGGTACCTATTGTTGTTCTTAATTTTTTGGTACCTTAGAACTTCATTTTCTTTGATTTCATCAAGCAATGTGTACTCTTTGTTTTTCTTTTCCTCTTTCGATCATTGCAACTAATCTTTGTACATAACCTTTTCATTGAATACTACATCTCTACTCCTCATGATCTTGTGGTTTTCATAATCCCATAAGCGATATTCAAAATCATCAACCTCGTATCCAATAAAGGCACATTTCTTAGATTAGCCTCAAGATTTTTTCTATTTTCTTTATCAATATGGACAAATTCTTTAGAACCAAAAGTTCTTATAAATGAGTAGTTTACCTTTTTACCTATGCATGCCTCCTTTGGAATACCACCATCCAAAGCGTTTGAAGACCCTCTATTTATTAAGTAAAGAACAATATGTACATCATGAGCATAAAAATGTAAGGGAAACCCTGCATGCAATCTCATATACCTTTCATGCTCCATGATCGTCCTATTCATCCTTTCCAACATACCATTTTCTTGTGTTGTTCCTAGGAATGTCTTCTCTTTACAAATCTCATGGTATGAACAATAAAAATCAAATTCCTAGCTACGTATTAACCTCCATTATCATATTTGATACAGTTCAATATTTTCCCTGTCTCATTCTCAACCAAATCATTCCACTTCTTAAAAATAGCAAACACATCAGATTCATGTCTAATGCAATAAACCCAAGTTTTTATAGTTGCATCATTAATAAAAGTAACATAATAATGAGATCCACCAAGATATTTTACCTAGGTTTGTACCCCTACATATGTATGCACAAGCTCTAAATTTTCACTCTTCTTCCATTTCCCAACCATAAGGAATCTAACTCTCTTTTTTTTTCCATAAACATGGTTCTCACATAATTACAAACTTACCTACTTCAGATTTGGAAGCAATTTTCTTAAGTAAAGAATCTGCATCCCCTTCCCACTCATGTGTCTAAGCCTATGATTCCACAACGATGCACCTATTTCTGTGGAAGCAACAAAGATTGAATAAGCAGTATTATGAGGACATAAATAAAACTTACCTATCCCATCTCCTTTTGTTATTACCAGTTCTCCTTTAGTTATCTTCCACCACGTTTTTCCAAACATAGACAAACAACTGCTATCTCCCAAATTTTTTGTTGAGATCAAATTTCTTTTTATAGTGAGACTATTCCTTACATCCTTTAGCATCCATTTATTTCCATTATTTAACTTAATCTGTACCTTACTCATTCAAAAAAATTTACATGGTTCCTCATCACCCAATAAAACATGTCCAAATTCTCCTTTAACATAATCATAAAAGAATTTACTATGGGGTGTAGCATGACATGAAGCCCTTGAATACACTACCCAGTAATCATTAGTATTATCTAATACAAGAATCAAAGCATCTTGTAACACATGACCTACTACATTAGTTTACCGAGTAGTCTCATGTTGCTTGTCTCCTTTCTTCTTTGGAGATCTACAGTCTTTGTTCATGTTTCCTCTCTTGCCAAAGTTCCAGCAATCTATCTTTCCCATTATGGACTTGGATCTTCCCTTTCTAGACTTACTATGATTATCTGGTCTCCCTCCTCTCTCCCTTTGTCTTCCCCTGCTCTCCATGGTCAATGCATTACCTGATGTCTCACCTGTGTTTTTTCTTCACATTTCCTTGCTAAGAATAACACCAACAACACCATCAAATTTAAGAGTGTTTGAACTAGATATGTATTTACTTAGAACCATGACCAAGCCATTCCATATTTCTGGCAATGAGCACAGGATTAGAAGAGCCCTAACCTCATCATCAAAGTTCACCCTTATAGAACTTAGCTTATTAGTAACCGTATTAAATTCATTTAAATGTTCAACAACAAATCCACCTTCTGACATCTTCATATTAAATTAACACTTCATTAGAAATACCTTGTTGGAAGCTGAAGTTTTTTCATAGAGCTTAGCCAATATTCTCATCACACCCTCGATTGTATTTTTTTTTTAATATTGAAATCCACCGATGAATCTAGGCATATGCGCATTGTTCCCAGTTCCTTTATGTCAAGAACCTCCCATTCTTTGTCCTTCATAGTGATCAATTGTTTTTTTTTCTGCCCAACAGTAGGAATAGATACTTAAGGTACATATAGTCCTCCATTTTCATCCTCCATAATTGGTAGTTTTGGCTATAAATTTATCAATCCTAAACTTTCCTTCTTCTATCACTGCTCCTAATCGAACAAGGAACCCTTCTTTTTAGAAAAAAAGTAACAAGAAACCATTTCTTTTTCCATTTCTACCACTAGTTAGAAAAATATGATCACTGAGCAATAACACTAACATTATGCAATATTAAAACATAAACACATTACAAGAGAGACACCAATATAACATGGTTCACCCAATATGGACTACTTCGACACATAAATTGTCAGTCCTTTTATTATATCGTCCAACAAAATGAAGGGATACAACCTGCACCACACCAAATGCACTTCCACTTCACTCTCTCACAGTCTCTCTCAGACAATCACAGAGATCGCTTTTCACAATTCTACAATACAATACACAACCATATTACAATGTTTTCATATTGTAGGGGAATTACCATGGAAAATACCATCAGTAACCCAATACCATGGGCTGATAAAATGTTGGCCAACAAACATCCCCCTGTACCCCATGTTGGGATGAGTGTACAGTAAAACTACGGTGCAAACACGACTGAAAAATAACATATTTGAATCTAGAAGATCATGCTCTATAATTGACAAGTGCCTCAATAATTTTAATAACAAAATGTGTACCTTGATCACTTATCAAAACTCTGGGACATTCAAACCTAGTAACCACATTTTTGAACAAAAATCTTGTAGTAGTCGTAGCAGTACAGTCTTTCATCGATGTTTCCTTGTCCCATGTAGTTAAATAGTCAATCATAGTGATTATGTATTTGGAACCTGTTCTCTTACTGGGTGGGTTGATGGGTCCAAAAAAAATCCACGACCCACTTATCAAATTCCTACAATGTTACTTGCGGAACCAAAGGCATTTCATATTTTCTTGATGACTTTCTAGTCCTTTGACAAATTTCGTATCTCTTACAATACTCAGATGCAACCCAATGTAGTGTAGGCCACCACAAATTGACTCGCAGTATATTCAATGTTGTTTCTTTCCCCATATAGTGTCCTCCTTCCACCCCATCATGAGCTTCAACTAATATAATTGGTCACTCATGCTCTGAGATAGTGACGTAAATTCTCATCAGGTCCCATTTTATACAAAAAACCAGCTATCAACTGGAAATCTGTAGATTTAATAACTAATTGCTTCTTTTTTACCATGTTGTATCCATCTGGTTTGACTCTTCCTGTAGTAAAAAAATGTATGATGTCTTCATAATATTTGTTGACCATATTTACTGCAAAAAGATGTCCATTTGGCAGGTTGTCATCTAAGTTGGTCAGCCCTTCCCATGTTTCCAACCACAATAGGTCATCATGTCCAGCATCCATCCTACCCATCTTAATAATAACCTTGAAATCAAACTCTTGGAAGAGAGGGAGCCATCAATAGATCTTCCCCCCCAACACTAGCATATTTACGAGGTACTTCAGATCATAATGGTCTGTAAATTTTTTGAAATGGCCACCCAGTAAATAATGTCAAAAATTTTGTAATGCATAGACCATGGAAATCCCTTCTCTCATTTTTGTAGTATATTTCTTTTCTGCCATCGACAAATTTCTACTAGCGAATGCAATCGGATGGTCAATAGACCCTTCACCTGGTTTTGTAAGTACCTCACCAAGAAAAACCGAGGATGCATCTATATGGATATAATATTTTTTACACTAATCTGGGAAAACAAAAATGGTAGATAAAACCATTTTTTCTTTTAGCATGTTGAGGATATTCTAACATTCTTCATTCCATTGGAAATTCACATTTTTCTTTAACAATTTCTCCATCGAAGTTGTGATTTCAACATAACCCTTGATAATTGTTGATAGTAGCCTGTAAGACCCAATGTAGTTCTTAACTACTTAACTAAAGTACATGGAGGAAAATCCACAATAATAGCAATCTTCGCCAAATCCACAACATCCCTTCTTTGCAAACAACATGACCCAATAGTATACCAAATGATCCGCAAAAAATAAATTTATTCAAATTTAAGTAGATTTGGAACCATCTATTAATATAAGACTTTCAATGTGATTTTTAATCAACCCATACACAGACCAATCATCAAAGTATAGTTCTATAAATTTATGAATGAATTCCCTAAAGGAAGGAACAACTATCCTTGAAAAAATAGAAGTGGCATTCTTAAGACAAAAAGGCATTAGCATATACTGAAAAAAACCCCACTCTATCACAAAAGTGGTTTTATGTCGATCTTCTTTAGCACTCCTTATTTCCTGATATCCTGAAAATCCATCAGTGATTGAATAGACCTATTGGACTCCACCACTCTATAAAACCTCATATGTTAATGGTGTAGGGAATGGGTCATGCAAGAAGGAATCATCTATTTCTGTAAGTTGACACAAATGTGAACTTTTCCAGTCTTCTTGTCTTAGACAACCATAGGAATAATCCACTCCTACTCTTTGACAGGATTGATAATACATGCATCCAACATTTTGTCAAATTACACTTTAACATTTTCTTTATACCTTGGATTTTGTCTGTATGGTATCTGCTTTAATGGTTTAGCATATGGTTTTAATGGAATATTCATCTCACCCAAATCTTCAACAATTTCTGTCATTTCAGAAGAAAACAAATTGTAGGAAATGGATCTTGGAATTCATGCAGCAAGTCTGTAATCTTTCCCATAGTCTCATCATCCCAGTAATCACCAATATTTTTGAACTTAGGATTATCAGGAGAGCCAATATTTACCTTTATAATTTCTAAGGTATTCAAGAATTTGTTAGAAGACATACCGGGTCCCTCCAATGCTCAATTTCCTTCTGATTTTGGAAAATTTATATCTCTTAGGTCATCATTCTTATGCTCTCTGGAAATGTTGTAACACTCCATAAATTTCTGAATGGTCGAAGTCCACTACAACAAACTCAAGATTGGTACTGGAATTTATTAAAAAACAATTGGATTTAATCACTTGAAGGGATACATCTATCAATGGGCTCTCATCCACATAAGAAAAGGTCTATTTGAAACTATTGGAAATAAAAATCCCATTCTACAATTCCTCGGTGTAGCTCAAGATAAGTGTACTAATTTCTTGGTATCATATATAATGTATGTATGAACATATGCACCCATTATTGCTTCGATATGGTATTCCATGTCACAGTTCAAGCATTGATATGGTCAACAAGGCTTGTTAGACCGGCATACTTAACTATAAAATAAGGAACATCTTCACCAAACCATATCTCTAATACTCTTCGACACTATGATGAGACTGAGATGGAATTCTTATGGAAAACTCATTGCCTTGTTGGAGTAGCCTTCAAGGCCACATGTAAGGTCCAAGGTCATTTTTCTTCTAAAACCTTGACTTCAAACTATACAAGAAATGTATCAAGCTTAGGTAATACTTTATAGGTAGGAAAATCACATACCTCAGTATAGACCCATCACAGGGACTTTATGATTCTAGCACACTTTCGCATCGAAATATCATGTAACCAATTCTACCAATTTTCTAGTGCTTCCCCTAAATCTGATCAATATGAGTTGACACTCTCCCCACTAAAATTACCATAGACTATCATATTAATATAATCATCCAGTTGAAAAGAAATATTGTAGATATTATATATATCCCCCTCGTGATATTCTCCTTGGAAAGGTTCCACATACCGTTGTACTTTTAACAGATCCAATGGCACAACTACTCTCATTTTTGAATCCTCGAATGATAGTATCTTCCTCTTGAAATTAATGACTGTATGATTTTAAATATCCTAGTTGATACCCAAAAGTGTCGGGTATGGATTAGTGTCATAGACAATTTATATAACTTCAAAATCTACATAAGTTTGTATCCCCTCCACTCGACAGTTACTCTTGGCAGTCAACGAAATGGTATAACCTTAAACTAATTTTCCAACATTAGTTGGACTCAAGACATCACTAGTTTGGGATTCCCCATACTTTCCCATGCCTGTTAGTTATAATTTTAACATTTGATCCCAGATATAATATAATAAAATCCATATCATAATACCCTATTTGAGCATTCATACATAGTTATCATCCAATTTTCCTTCTTTTATGAATATGATTATTAGCCTGTTTCTGTAGAATATTTAATTCTAGCTATTTTGACAGACTAGAAAAATCTTCCAATGCATTTTCATTCTTAACTAAAGCCAAACAAATTTTCAAGAAATTCCTCAAAGTGCTTACCTTTCCCATTGACTTCTCTAGGATGGACTGGTTGAAGCAGGGTGGCATGTCATAGACATGACCATCATCAAATATTAGAGGGTCATTCTATGTTGAATCTCCATGATCTCTGCCTATAAATTCATTTCAGGCCTCAAAGAATACCCCGTTCTCTCTCTATAAATAAAATGGTACCCATCATTGTGTTGTTGGTCAAATAATTGAGTCATGCAAATGACCCACTTTATCTTCTCCTGTCGCAGCTACTCCTCTGGTAACAATAGTGAAATTCATTGGCTTGTCCCTTGGATTGGATATAATCTTCTAAAGATTCCGGTTTTCATTCTGGAGCTTGTTCTGATTCTGATGAGTCTTTTCCTGCCACTTCATAATGAGAAGGGGACAATGTTCAATAGTGATCTAGTTATTTGGATTAGGAACATGTCAAAGTTATATTCTGATGGTCTATAACATAGTGCCTTGGATATCTATAGTTATAACATATTAATTGACCTCTACCTCGACCAAATATTCCTTCTTCCCATCCACAGAATCCACCCCTTGGCTAATTAAACTCTACATTTTCTCTTTCATCTTGGATTTTCTCGTCACCCTTCATCAGGTAAGTGTCAACTGTATGTTCTTGGAGAAATTGATATGCTTGAAAGTCATTTTCATCATGCCTGACATATTGATAGAACTTACAGTATAGGATTTCAAAGGTTCTTACTATTTTATGAAGATATAAGAATTCTTTTGATCGGTGGCCTCAAGTTTGGAAAACTCTGCACCATGGCATATCTGACTCACTGAGTAGGTTTGGTGCTCTGACGAACAGATATTCGTGAAAGTCTGGACACTGATCCTTGTGATATTGTCCTTCTATTTTACATATTGTGCACCATATTTATTCTTGAACTTCTTTTCCCTTCTTTATATATTGAATTTGTAACAACAAATTATCCAACTGCGACTACAATTGAACCATCCTAGCACCCGTTTCTCCAACCAATGAAGCTTCCAACTTCATGGAAAGCTCTAATTCCTCTAATTGAGACACAATATTTTGTTGCATCAAAGGTATTGGTATGTGTGTTAACAATGCAATAACGAACCATTCCTTATGTTGTATGTCAAACATGCAGAAACTCATCTCGAAAATCAAAGTTTTGAACCTCTAGTCGGAGTCCCATATGGATTTAGTCGATGAATGCCTCATCTCCTTCAATTCTATGATACACTGCGACTAGTAATTCGGATCCTTGAACTCATCTATATACCCAGTCTTGATATCAGCTAATGTATTTTGTGTATTTATCACAGGAATACCATACAACTTCATATACCAATATAATGCTTGACCCCTAAAGGTTGTGATCATATGGGCCCTCTTAATAGCCTCATCTTGAACTTGTCAAATAGTCCATACTATCTCACATAGGAACCAATGCTACTCTATATCCTTTGATCCATTCCCATTAAACATAGGTAAATTTGTATCGTACCCAACCATTATTTTCCTCAGGGGTGCAGATTAACTAGAACTTGTAGGATCACTACTTGGAACTCCACTTCTTGGTGTATCACTTCTCTAACTATTGCTTCTATTATGATTAACTAAACAATAATGTGATTAACTTTTAGGTCTTTGTTGTTCAGGAGAATACAACCTTATAACCTAGGGTCTCTGGGGTTACCAACGTACTAAATAAACTTACATACATTCAACCATTTCATAATTTGACATAGAAATATGGAAGAAATTAGGTGTACCTTGCTTATGACGATCAATCCTAGATTTATTATTCAATCCCAATTACTTCCACAACTTCTAGGGAATCTATAACACCTGCAAAGAGTAATACCTTTCCTGCAATATATTATATATTATATAGATGATCAATGAAATAATATGCTTACAATGAAATGAAAAGACAATTCATAAATCATAATACATAAGAGTGCAAAGACACAACATTGGAAGAAAGACTCTCTTTATTGATAAACAAGTGAGTTAATATTACGACCAGTATCTGAAACAAGTGCTCCTCTGCTAGCCAAGGACACTAAGTGCTGCTGCTCCAAGATCTCTAAAGGAAATCCACCAGCATAACTTTGCTCTAGACTTGAATGATGTTTAGCCTCAAACCCTACCCTCTATTGATACATGAGGAAATAGAGAGGTTACAAAGGTTGAAATGGTTGGGGAAGTTGGGATAGTTATGATTAACATCCCAACTGCCCTTGACTAAAGTTGTTTATATTTTTAAATTTTGGATTGAGGCATTCACACCTATTAATACTAGCAATTCACGCATAATACATGAATTTCATTAAGGGAAACCTGTGAATTCCAACCCTAATCATGTATACATAGTTTGAAATGTCAATACTCATGAATGATATGTGGGTTGCAATGTCAATACTCGTGAATGATACGTGGGTTGCAATGGAAATAGTCACGAATTCACCCCGATGAACTTATAAAAGATAGGTCAGGATGGTAAGAGGATGATGCATCAAAAGTCATGCAAATCTATAGTGTTTTGGATACTTCTATCCATTTTGTCCTTTTGTGTATCGACACATTGAGTGTCAGTACTTAGATGGAGAAGTGCCATTGTACAGGATAACATATTCCCCCTAATGTATGAGGTCAGATGGAAGTGATGGTCGGAATACATTACAAACTTTATTCTTGGAGAACTCAGTTACCAAGGCCATAGGGAGGTACCTGAAATAGTACATATCAAAGTCATATACAAAATCATATCTGAGGATGCCATGTTCAATAAAGTGGAACACTAGCTCCTTTATAATATTTGATTACATCATATGATATAGTAAACAAGGCCATGTATATTACAAAGGTGGATCAAAACCACAATATACAATGATGAGTCTTCAAAATCTGGAAGTAGTATTGTTGAACATAACATAATCTTGCACAATTTAGATTATAGAGTCATGAACCTAAGGTCTTCATCCATAGTAACCAGTAAAATACCTACCATGTGAATAGATGAGCTGAAGTCAAACATGGAAGGAACTCAATAGAATGTCAATAATTGAGTGATGCTGAAAACTTAAGCAAAGGAGTTCACCAATAAGGGTAGTGAATCCTAAGGTACCATCATCACAACTCTAGGTCTTCATCTTTAGGAGATGTTGATGAGAAACTGTGATGTGAGGGGGAAGGCAATGAATCCTTCAATGGATCACAAGAGTGACTAGGAAACTGGATGAAATAAGGTAGGCACAAGGAATTCTCAGAGATGATAATGATGGGAATCAGGATAATCAGATAAAGGTATAGATCCTTGAACAATGAGCATGACATGGAGAAGACCCAAGAAAACTTTTGACTTACAGATATGACAACTAGACTTAACTGTCATGTAGGAGACATGATCAAATTCCCCATGTATAAATGACAAGTTGAGGAGTAAAACATCGAAGTAATAGCTTGGATGAAAGTGTAAACTAAGACATGAGTATCAAAAAGTTTAGAAAGTGCTTTGTTTAAGAATGACATGTTACCTCTATTTATAACCCAAAGAGAGAAATTCTTCCTTATCTTTCTTGTTAAGTTTTAATGAGTCTAAGAAAGTTAACTCAAGTCTCTCTTCATTTTTGACAAGCTTGAAGAGGGGAGAGAATAATTCTTGATATTCATTGATTCGTGGATTTTACGAGCTCGAACTAGTAGATGCTTGTTAGTGTTTTCATAGTTTTGAGATTCTGAAAACTCCGAAGAAGACTCCAGGGGGGTGATTTTTCGTACAATTTAGTCTCTTGAGGCCGAAAAAGTATAAAACAATCCACAGAAGAACTCTCTTAGCTCCCGAAGAAGTAATGCGCACATATTTTGTACTTAGTCGGGGAGGTTCAAAAAAGATTAAATTACCACCTACCCAATGCTCCTTCAAAATCAACATATAGCATGAGTTTTACAAGTGTGAAGGAAGGCAATATCACTCGGAAAGATCCATTTGATTAGAAGAAATGGAGATGACAATAGTAAACTCAATGCTTTGTTCTTTAGGTTTTGCGAGCATGAAAAAGACATAAAGTACGCTTAGAATCTTTTTCATGTTTGGGTCCAGAGCATGAGAAAGAGAAAACTAATCTCATACCAGGTGTTCCTTTTCCGTAAATTTAGTCCCTTAGGTACAGAAAAGAGATAAACATATTCCTAAAGATATTCTTTGCAATTCCACAGCAAAGAGAGTATTCCTTTTGCATAAATAATCTACATGGTTTAAGAAAGAGATAGCTTACCACCAATGTAGATGATCGTTCACTTATTCTTTATAAGTCTAAGCGAACAATTTTACTCAATAGTCTAGTCTATTTTGAGGATTTAGACTAGGGCCTAAAGAAAAATCCATAAGTGTGAGGAGCCTTATAATTGGGTATAGCTCATAAAAATATGCAAAATGAGGCTCATTTTGTCATGAAAAACAACTAAGAAGGCTCTCGCAAACCTAACACAATTGTGGCATGGGTACCAAAAAGACAATAAAGTGTTCTAAACTAGGGTTCCCATGAGAAGGAGGCCCTACTCATGAAAGAACAATGATGTGTACGAGGTAAAATTGGTTTTACACCATAGTCCATGGATAGAAAAGTGATCCTAGTGTTTAATGACAGATAAGGTATAAGTGCAAAGTCTGCAATGAGGACCAAATCCTACCCTATATGCAATGCAAAACAACTTTTTGATGATCCAAGGCCTGTTGCAGCTAGCAAAAATACCATGGTATTAGTTGATAGATTAAAAACTGATTCTAAACTATAGACAATGGGTAAAAATTTGAAATTTTTATTATGAATAGTTAAAAAACCCAAAATAGACATACCATTTGGAAAAAATACTATATTTTGTAAGTTTTACCTTCAGAGTTCAGTTGATCACCGTGGGAAAACCCTTGTACCAATTCTGATTCTACAAGTTGCAGGTTGGCTATATATCTTTTCTTGTCCTTTCCATCCAATCAATTTTTATTTTTGGTGTAAAAAGTTATGTTTTTATACATGCTCTAAAATACTCACGCAACATTCGCGGGTCGGCTTAATAGCAGTCCTAAATACGTGTTTCATTCATAGGTTGTTGCATTGCATCCAACATATGGTTCACGCTATGCTGAAAGCATAGTCACGAATATTGCGCGACCTCTAAAAACTAAAAAACACACCCATAAGACAGAATTTTGATGGATTCTAATGGTTTGATATGTGCATTGGGTAGGCACAAAATGGTCTTAGAGTGGAGGGAGAGGGAACATGAAGATATGGATCAAGAAGCAATGCGGGATGCCCCAACCTTGCAAGCATTATAGTGAAGTGATTTGCTAAAATTCTATTATACATCCAATATGAGAGTGTAAGTCCGTCTATTGGAGACTCTGGTAGACTATTGGGACCATGAGCTCGATATTTTTGACCTACAGGGAGATACTTTGGAACTTACAATAGATGACATTTATTTAATCACATGACTTTCTCACATAGGCATACCTATAAAACTTGAGGGCACTGGTAGGGGTGGTGACCCTATGAGCATGCAATATTACATTGATACATAGTTATTGCCTGGTACATAGAAATTGGTCACATGCATCCCAATCTCATAGATAACTAGCTTCCCAATGAAAGTGATGGTAAGCCTAGTAGCTAGCGTTATTGGTTCTTCTGCATTACACTTGGCCACACAGATCCAGATGCGGGTTGCAACGGAATGTATGTCGGGTAAGTTGTTTGACTGGTGTTCAGGGATGATCCCGATCATGAAAAAATAGCTTTCTGATTGCAAGAGGGGCCGAAGAAAGAACTTTGGATATGATATTATCTTGGTAGCGTTATTTTTCAAGAGGTATCCTGCCCTCATCCATGCAGTACCATTACCACCACTCTCACCTCGTCAGCCTAGACTTACGATATGGGTAGACATATTTCTCCATCAAGGTGGAGGACTCGAGGTCCAAAGTGGTTATGATTTATATACTTGGTAGGAAATACAGGTTCCTGCTCTCGAGTAGTTTCCATATGTCAGACTAGATTTTTGAGGAGACCCTGAACTTGTCCTCCCTTAAGGGGAGGCCTGGGGAGAGATAGGTATGTTTTTCTTTTTATATTATTTGATTTTTTTGAGTTTTTATTCATAAAATTATATACACATATGTATAAGAGTTTGACCCTTTTTTATGTTTTATATGCATATGTTGGACCAGTGCACCCCGATGGGAATCCCAGGACATTCATGCGTCCCATGCAGGGTGGGGATGACATTTTACTATGTGTCATTAAGGGGAAGCTAAACAGGCTTACCCAAGATGTCCCTACACTTCGGATAGGTCAGATCCCTATGATCATGCAAGAGTATGTTGTTGGGGTTCCGTCGACCTGGCTACACCTTCTCAGATGGGTGTCTAGGGTTGTTCTTCATTGCAAGGAGGATGTAGAGGCATCCGTAGCCAAGGAGGATGAGGAGCAAGCCTAGACTTAGGCATATATGGATTATGATCCTATTTTGTTTGTATATTGATACACTTGTGACAAGATATTCAGATCAAAACTCGCTCTATTTATGGACATATTTTACATATACATACATACATACATACATACATACATACATACATACATACATACATACATACATACATACATACATACATACATACATACATACATACATANAATTCTGTTTTCATTTCTTGAAATGTGATTTAATGAAATATACTCGAAGTTTCTTTCAAGTAATATAACACGTAAAAACTGACGTAGTAAGTTAGGGTTTCACACCTGATAATCACCATTGAGTTGGGAAACAAATAGTTGAGAGTCAAGTCTGACTCCCAGAAAGGTAATTCCACGTAGTGTAGCATCCCATAACAACTCAATAACTACACTATATGCAGCCACATTATTAGTCAAAGGACCCAAGTAGATGCCACTAGAGGAAACCAGTTGTCTCGTGGGTGAAAATATAACCAGGCGGCTGAAGCCAGATTACAAGTATGGCAGATAGTGCCATCTGCAAAACCTATGTGTTATATTTTTAACATTAAGCTAGCATAACATTAGGATCTTTAACTGATAGAACAACAAGCATAGCAATAAAACACAAGAGACAATGAACACAGTGTTTTTCCTCGGGGAAACCATAAATGGAGAAAACCCCGCAACTTCCGCAGAGATAGAATCAACACCAAAAGTGAAACCCAAAAACAGTAAGATGATCTCCTGAAAGCAGTAACCTCTTTCTTCCTTTCCCTAGTGTCTTTCTCTTCCTCAGCTATGCACTACAACTGAGTGTGTGATAAATAGAGAGGCTAGCTCTCTATTTATACTAATTCCCAACTTGACTAAACCCAACTAGGGCCAACTTCACTAGGTGATTCTAATAACCCTAGTGCCTTGGAATTGCGGGGACTTTAAGCCTTAGACAATAGGAGGGTTACCCACCTTGACTTGACATGACTTGTTTACATTATAGAAACTCCTAATAGGAAACTCGGGGCATGACATGACTCAAGTACATTACAAATACATCCTGGAATAAACATCGGGTTACAATACATAAGAAATACAAGTGAATACATTCCGAAGTTACAATTACATCAACACTCCCTCTTAACTAGGAAGGTATTCTCTTGACACAATTTATCAGCACAAGTCTTATTCTCTATATCATCTGGATCATTATTGAGTCCTCATCATATTCATCTTCAAGTCATCTTCATCTGTATCTGGATCATCACTGGATCTGGATCATCATCACTGGATCTAGATCATCCCTCGATCTGGATCATCTCTGCTAGATCATCATCACTGGATCTTCATGGGTGCTATCTCATGATTCTTCTTGTCACAAGAATTTATATAGAGCCAGCCATTTTTCATGCTGGTTGTAGGCCTAGTCTCCATGTAGGTATTCTTCCAGCACTTATATTTGACCCTAAGTCAGAATGGCCTTCCCAGCACTTATATCTGATCATGTAGGAACCAGTCCTATAATCATATCAGAAAGGCACACCCAACACTCACATCTGAACATGTGGGAACACCTCCCACAACCCTGTCAGAAAGGCCCAGCACTCACATCCATCAACCAATGTCGGAAAGGATGAGCACTTACACTTGGACATGCGAGGAACCAATCCTCCATGCCGAAAGGCTCTGCACTTGCATCTAACAACCAATGTCAGAAAGGCTCAGCACTGATATTCAACCATGTAAGGAACCAATCCTTCATGCCGAAAGGGCTCTGCACTTACATCTGACAACCAATGTCAGAAGGGCTCTGCACTCACATCTGATCATGTAGGAACCAATCCTACAGTCACATCAGAATGGCCCTCAGTTCTAGATTGAGATTTCTTGGTAACTGACTAGGTTCCTCCATTCCAAGAATGGCATTTAGCACTTACTTCTGATCATGTAGGAACCAATCCTATAGTCACATCAGAATGGCTCAGCACTCACATCTGACATGGAAGGGACCAATCCTCTCACCATGATAGAATGGATCATCCCTTACATATGACCATGGAAGGAACCCATCCTCTCACCATGTCAAAATAGCTCTGGGTCTCATCATTTCCCCTTGGAGGAAACCTTGATCAGGAGAACACCAAGCTTCTCCCTGAAGTACTCAAACTTCACCCTAGCCAATGGCTTTGTCAACACATCAGCTATCTATTCCTCTGTTGCAACATACTGGAGCTTAATTGATCCCCTCTGCATCATATCCCCAATATAGTGATACTTGATCTCGATATGATTTGACTTGTCATGGAACACTAGATTCTCTGACAACTTCACGCAACTCTGGTTGTCACAATGTATACAAGTAGCATCCATTTGGATATCAAATAAATTAGACAGTATCTTTCACAGCCATACTACATCACAACTAGCTGAACAATCCGCAACATACTCTGCTTCAGCTGTACTCAGTGCCGCACAGAATTGCTTCCTGTTAAACCAAGAGATCACACCTGATCCTATACTGAAGCAACACCCTAGAGTGCTCTTCCTATTGATGGCACTGCCTACCCAATATGAATCAACATAACCCTCCAGTTTAATCTTCTGATTCACCTCATACTTGAGCCCATAATCAATTGTATCCCTCAGGTACCTCAGAATATGCTTTGCAGCAATCAAGTGAACATGTCTCGGATCTGTCAAGAACTGGCTCAAGGTGTTGATGGCAAAGCAAATGTCTGGTCTCATGTTTTCCAGATACATCAAGGACCCAATCATCTGACGATACATCGTAGCATCAATCGTTTCTGATGAAGCATCACTCAATAGCTTCAGGTTCAATGCCATAGGTGTGGTCATGGCCTTGCAGTCCATCATCCAAAACCTCTTCAGGATCTCTACTGCATACTTCCCTTGTCTGAGGGAGATTCCATCCGCATTCTGCCACACCTCCATGCCTAGAAAATAATGCATCATACCCAAGTCCTTCATTTCGGACTTGGAAGCAAGCTTTCTCTTCATATCAGCAATCAACCCATCCATACCTATTACAAACAGATCATCTACATACAGTAGGAGCATCATTGGGTTTCCATCTTCAACCTTGTAGTAAAGGTTGGAATCTACTTTACTTTTGGTAAATCCCAAACTAGATAGAAAGTTGTCAATTCTGTCGTACCATGTCCTGGGTTCCTGTTTCAAACCGTATAGGGGTTTCTTCAATATGCACACATGAGACTCCCTGTCATGTGTCTCAAAACCAAGTGGATGTTCTACATACACTTCCTCTTCCACTACACCATTCAGGAAAGCAGTCTTGACATCCATTTGGTGTATCTTCCATTTCATCACTGTAGCCAGAGCAAGTATTGATATGATGGAAGTGTATCTGGCTATAGGTGCAAAGGTTTCTTCATAGTCTAATCCTTCTTTCTAGGAGAAAACTCAAGCCATGAATCTTGCCTTATATTTCTCTATGCTACCATCTACAGCATGCTTGATCTTGTAGATCCATTTGGAAGTTACAACTGACTTCCCTTCTGGTCTTGGGAAAACATCCCAAACATCATTATTCATGATCAATTGATACTCTTCGATCATAGAATCCTTCCATTCTTCCCATTCTGCCACTTCTTCATAATTGGAAGGTTCTTCATTGATAAAGTCACATAGTAAAGCTACATATTCAGAGCAGGTTCTGGTTCTCTTTCTTTCTCTGTGATTCTCTTCTAGAGCCCCATATCTTTCCACACCTTGGATAATTTCTTGTACCCAAGTAGGTTTCCTCTTGTGACGATTATTCTCCTAAGGTGGATCTACAGGTCTTTGTGGTTCTTCAAATTCTTGATCTTCTTCTTGAATTTCTTCGTTCATGGTTCTATCATGAATTCTGGGTGCTTCTGCTTCTTCAGGATCTTCAGTAACTCTCTTCCTAGATTTGTTGTAAGTTGTGTCTTCGTCAAATGTCACATCCCTGTGGATTTCAATCTTCTTGAATCCCGGGAAGTATATTCTGTAAGCCTTTGAGCTTTCAGAGTATCCCACAAATATGCCCTTCTTTCCTGAAGGATCTAGTTTTGTTCTCTTCTCTTTTGGAATGTGTATGTACACTGGACAACCAAATATTCTGAGATGGCTGACTTCTGGTTTATTTCTAGAAAATACTTCTTTAGGTGTCTTATTCTCAAGTACTCTGTGTGGAGTATGGTTCTATAAATACACTACTGTTCTGGCAGCTTCTGTCCATAGATGCATGGGAAGATCTTGATCATGAAGCATTGCTCTTGCAGCTTCCATGATAGTTCTATTATTCCTTTCTGCAACCCCATTTTGTTGTGGATTATATGGAGTGGATAACTCCCTCTTAATCCCTGATTCTTTGCATAAGTCTTTGAATTCATTTGATTTGAATTCTTCGTCATTATCTGATCGAAAGGTCTTGATCTTCTTTTCTGTGTGGTTCTCGATCAAGGTTTTGAATTCCTTGAACTTGCTGAAAAATTCATCTTTGTTCTTCACGAAGTAAATCCATGTCTTCCTAGAAAATTCATCAATGAAAGAAACATAGTATACATACCCACTTAGTGAACTTGATGACATTGGTATGGATACATCGGAGTGGATGATTTCCAAGATTCCTTTTGCCTTGCTCTCACTACTTGGAAATGTCTCCTTTGTATTATTTCCTTTCGCACATCCTTTGCAGACCCCTTCATGTTTTGCTTGAATTTCTGGAAGACCTTCAACAACTTTGCTTGCAAGTGGTAGTGCTCTGTAATGCACATGTTCAAGCTTTCCGTGCCAAAGTTCATTTGTTTCTACTATGTCATGGATCAATGTTTGTTCTGGATGACCCTTCAATTTGTCTAATCCTCCTTGTTCTCCAATCACAATTGCATCATCAATAGTCTTTCCTCTTGACCACATGAGGACTTGGCCATCTACAAATGCAACCCTCATGCCTTTTGCATCCAATGCCGATATGGATAGAATATTATTCTTTAGTCCTGGTACAAATAAGACATCCTTCATATTCATAGACTTTCTAGAGTCTAGCTTGTAGGAGGATTCACCACTACCTTTTATGGGATATTGGTAGTCATCCCCAAGTTTCACCTTATGGGATGAATTATGTTCGGATATTTTCTCAAAGGATTCCTTGAAACTTGTCATGTGTTTGGAAGCCCCATTGTCAATAAGCCAATCTTTGCTTCCATGAGTGACAATTCCCGTGAGAGCAGAGATTAGAACATATTCATCTTCACTTGAAGAGTCTTCACTTTCTTGTTTTACTCTCTTCCTGGGAGGATCATCATCCTCAGCAGTGTGAGAATGATGCCTTCTTTTGGATTTATTCTTCTTCTTGGATCCATTATTATTCATGGGACAATTTCTAGCAAAGTGTCTTATTTCATCGCATGTATAACATCTGAGTTTGGATGGATCCCTTCTTACAAGATTATTTTTTCTAATGAGAATGCTTACCTTGATGATGATGATTTTCCCTTCTTCCTTTCCTAGAGTGTACTGTGAGAGCTTCATCTTCACTTCCCATCTTTTCTTCTCAAGATGATATACGAGCTTCTTCTTGTGAACATTCTTCCCACAGTCTACTGAACTTGAATAAATTCTTCCTAGCACAGATTCCTTGGATGAAAGAATCCCATGACCTAGGGAGGCCATTCAAGGTTCTCATCACAATTTCTGCATTCTCCACTTCATCATATACTAATTCTAGCTGTTCTTTGATCTGGGAGACCCTTGTGAAGTATGACTAGATGGTCTCCTCATTCTTCAACTGGTTCCTTAGAGTCATCTTTTGATTGATGTTCTTCCCTTCAAACAATTTGGTTAGGGAATCAAACATGGATTTAGGTGTCTTGAGGGAGGAAACCTATGGTATGGGGTGATCCTTGATAGAATCAGCAATGATCCTTTTTTACATAACAAACTTATTATTATGTAAGGCCTTAGCCCCGTCTCCCTCTAGAACTGGAACCTCCTCATTGATATAGGAGTCCAACACATTTTCTTCCAAGACCAGGGAGATCCTATACTTCCAGGCTTGGAAGTTATCAGCTCCCTCAAGCTTTTCATCAAGCTTGGTATGATGAGACATCTTAACCAAGAACCTCAAATGGAAATACAAAATATTTAGATCTTACCAGGTCAAGATGTTTAATCTAGATTTGGAGATGAAATCCTGCAATGCTGGTTCAGGAGTAGATTAGGGTTTTGCTTTTCCAGAGTTCTATCCAACCAAATTCTTTGATTTTGATCCCTAACTTTGATTTTAGGGAGGATATCAATCCAAGACTGCAATCACTGAAAAATTCCACTTCTCTGAAAAGCCCTAATTTCCGGCAATAGTGTTGTGTCCAAAACTGAAAAAGGTTAGAATTGGATTTTGCTTCGACAAAAATATGCACCCTAGGGAGGAGAGTTATTCCACCATTCTTTTTCTGAAAATCTATGAAGAGAGATCCACAAACTAGGAATCCCTAGTTCCCGTAGCTGCACAGTGTCTTCTTCTTAGGTTAGCTCTGATACCATGTTAGATTTTTAACATTAAGCTAGCATAACATTAGGATCTTTAACTGAAAGAATAACAAGCACAACAATAAAACACAAGAGACAATGAACACACTTTTTTTCCTCGGGGAAACCATAAATGGAGAAAACCCCGCAACTTCCTCAAAGATAGAAGCAACACCAAAAGTGAAACCCAAAAATAGTAAGATGATCTCCCGACAACAGTAACCTCTTTCTTCCTTGCCCCAGTGTCTCTCTCTTACTCATCTATGCACTACAACTGAGTGTGAGTGAGTTTGTGATAAATAAAGAGGCTAGCTCTCTATTTATACTAATTCACAACTTGACTAAACCCAACTAGGGCTGACTTCACTAGGTGAGTCTAATAACCCTAGTGCCCCGAAACTGTGGGGACTTTAACCCTTAGACAATAGGAGGGTTACCCACCTGGACTTGACATGACTTTTTTACATTATAGAAATTCCCGATAGGAACCTCGGGACATGACATGACTCAATTACATCACAAATACATCCCAAAATAAACATCAGGTTATAATACATAAGAAATACAAGTGAATACATTCCGAAGTTACAATTACATCAACACTATGAACCACTCAGATGACATATGAAATAATCAACATACTGTATAAGAAACAATAACCAGATAACGACCTATTGTACATAAAAATACAAGAACAAGTACCATGCCTAGGCGTACTACTTCTTCAGGTAGAGCCCATTTCTAGGATTTGACAACTTATTTCAATCATAATCAGTTAATTCATAAGCTCCCTTTTTCAAAACCTTTTACACCACATAGGTACCTAACCACTTCAACTTAAATTTTCCTGCCTCCGGGGGTTCTTTGTCTTGATCCCATATCAAAACAAGTTCTCCCTCGTAGGAAACTCTTGGTTTGATGACTTTGTCTTATTGGATCTTGATCCTATTCTTGTCATCTTCATTTGCATTCAATGCATCTCTGCGCTAATCATCTAGATTTTTTAAGTGAAGCAAACGTTCTTCTAGATCCGTAGTATAGGGAAGCACATGAATAGCTATTTTAAGGGATGTAATCTCGCACTCAACTGGTGTGACTTTATCCACTCCATGAACGAGTTGGAACAGTGAAAAACCAATGGCAGTCTTGACATCAGTATGGTATGCCCAAAGTGCAGGGTACAACATAATGTGCCAATTTGACCGGATCGCATTAATGGTGCACTTTAGAATGGTTTTCAAGGTTCTATTAACTGCCTCTAATTGTCCACTCGCTTGAGGGTAAAAGGAATATGAATGATATTTCCTAAACCCTAGCATGGTAGTCAACTCAATCATTATGTTGTTCTGAAAATGACTGCCATGGTTAGTGACAATCTTCTTTGGTATACCGAAATGAGCAATGATTTGGTTGAATACAAAGTAAGCTATCGTTTTTGCATCATCTTTGAAGGTAGGAATTTCCTATTCCCACTTTTTGAAGTATTCTATAATGAAAATGATATATTTGTGCCCCCCAACAGAAAATGGATTGCACATCATGTAATCCACCCCCACTTGGTGAAGGTCCCCACCGCGATGACTGGAAAAAAAGGAGTGAGATGCGACCACATATTTCTGGTATAAAGCTGACAAGGATGACAATGCTTTACATATTCCACACAATCTTTGAAGATAGTGGGCCATTAGCCAGCACACAAAATCTTCTTGGACATTGCTAACCCAGATAAATGACCCACACATGCTCCTCTATGGGAATCATCTAGGACAAGCTCTGCCTCCTCGTGGGTGAGGCACCGACAAAAAATAGAATCTACCCCTCTTTGATATATGGTTTCACTGATTATTAGATAGTTTTTAGCATTGACTCAAAAATTGCATCAATATTCCCGTGAGAAGGATGTAATACACTTCAAAGTCTAGAGATATACTAAAATATCTCCATGCCAGGGATCAGTTGTTGAAATCAGAAAGATATACTCATCTGGGAATGGATCTTCTTCTGCCACTATGGTCTCTTCCATAGGGAATTCCACAATCAGTTTTGCGAAAACCAAGGAACGTTTTTGACTTAGCAAATTGAAAATCCAAGTCAAACTCTTGGAGAATGACTATCCACTTATTGAATTTTCCCCCAATTATATGTCGGGATAAAATGTACTGGAAAGGATTCACACCTGCCACCATTGTGGTGGTCCTTAGTAAGATATAGTGTCTGAGTCTTTAAATGACATAAACAGTCTTCAAATCCAACTTCTCAACATGAGAGTACCCAAGTTTAGGACTAACTAATGCATGAATGAGATAATAGATGACATGCTCTTGGAGCTTATCATCCTCCTGAACTAAAACTACTCATATGGTGTTCTCTGACACAACCAGATACAATATAAAATATCTGGTGTAATATGATGGACATAGTAAGGGAGCTGACAACCAAGCCTTCTTTAATGCCTCGAATGCGAGTTGCACGGTTTCATCCCACAGGAATGGGGTGTCATGCTTACAAAAGTGCATGAAACCCTTAGTTATCTTGGCATAATTGACTATGAAAAATCAAAGGAAATTGGATTTCCCTTGCAGGATCTGAAGTTTCCTTATGGAACGATGAGGAGGCAGATTTACTATAGCCTCAACTTTCAAAGGATCCACTTGTATTCCTCTGTTTGATAGAATAAACCCTTGTAACCAACCTGACTCAACACAAAAAACACACTTGTGGGGATTCAAGCATATATTATAATGTCTACATCCTTTAAATATCATACAAAGATGATCTAGATGTTCCTTCCTCTTGAGAGAATGGGAAGGCAGATCATCCAAGTAAGGTTCGACAATATTTTTGATATTGTGGAAGGAAAAATTCATTTCCTACTGAAATGTAGCTCCGACTTTTTTCAAACTGAAAAGAATTTTATTGTATGTGAAGGTCCCCCAAGGAAAGATGAAGGTTGTTTTATGTTGGTATTCCATCTTAATTTGAATTTGGTTATACCCAGAAAATCCATCCATAAACGATAATACCTCGCTACCCGCACAAGCATCAATAATCTGATCGACGAAGGGCATGGAGTAGTTTTCCTTGGGAAACACTTTATTTAAGTCACAGAAATCAGTACAAATGCGCATTTTCCATTGTTTATGATAAAAATTAACAGTATTGGATACCCATTCCATTAGAGCAATTTGGTAAATGAACCCTGCTTTCAACAATTTCTCCACTTCAGCCTTAATGGTTGCCGCTTTCTGTGTATTGACATGTCGAATATTTTGTCGAACATGTTTAGCATAAGGGTAAGTGTGGATTTCATGTTCAATGATAGATGGATCTATTCTTGGAATCTCCTCATATGACCAAGCAAAGACGTCGTGAAATTCCTTAAATAAGGAAGTATATATGGAAATCTCCTCCAAAGAGCAGTTTTCACCAATATGCACATTTTCAACGATGTTGGGGTTTACAGAGATTTTGATTGGAATGGTAGCAGAGATATTTTCCATATTCCCTTCAACAAAAAATCCCTCCTTTGGTAAATAATTAATCGACGAATCAACACCCTTTGCCAGTGTCATATGGAACTCTTGATTCTCAATTCTTCTCAACACTGGAAGAAAGAAGGACTTATGGTGAAGGTATTCACAAGTATTTTCTCATCCAATCATATATTCCAAAAGGGATTCATCTGAAGGAAAAACCATGTCTAAGCAACCATATGAAAACAAATAGTTCTCTACCAAGGCAGGCAGATAAACTTCATCTAACTCCTCTAAGGATGTAGAAGGAGTTGCGATGGAATCAACAGTAGCATTAAAAAAAACTTTATAAGCCACTTCCACTGCAAATAAGGGCACTTGAGGCTCATGCTAGGAAGGAAGGACCCAAGGATCAGTTTTATCAACAACTGTCGCGATAGAATTCCCTACACTTGTAGAGCCTAAATAGTTAATAGGGGTTGGGATATCGAATGTGCCCATCAAAGATGCAGACATTCCAACCCCCAATCTCTCATTACTCAGTTTGGTCTAATCTATCAAAGGTACTGTGGACTCATTAGTCTCCAAACAACCCTTTCGAGTGAAACTGAGTTGGTCAACTATAACCAACTTCCCTTCGTGTGGAAACACTACAACTCAGAGAATGGCTGAGGTGATTGCACACATAGCGTAAGTCCAACTTATCCCCAACAAACAAGTTATAATCCAATGGGGCATCAATCACTTCCACCTCAACAGCCACTGCTTCCCTGCTAACTTTATTTCGAAAGCTGGTAGGATACCATGTAGACAGAAAGACCTTCTGTCAAAAGCAGTAAGTAGAGTGTTCGATGGAACTAGATCTAGGGATCCTAAGGCTTTCCAACAAGACATCAACATTACACACATGGAAGCACCTTCATCAACCACTGTACATCCAATGGTTTTACCTCCATGGACAATATCAATTGACAAAACCACATGGTATGGCAGGCGTATTTTAACATCAGATAGATTAAATGTTTCCAGCAGGATCGGTGAATCCATGCTACCTATGGCTACTAAGAGGGCATGTTGTTGAGCAGGACAACTCTGTAACACCTCCAATGCCAACATCGCACAAGGATTTTGACCTAAATATTCAACTACAGAGTGGTTGGAAGAATCCCTAGTGTTAGGGTTGTGAAATGCTTTCTTAAAGACACCTTTCGGTATCTTGGCCATTGGATCAGCTAGTTTTTCAATAGTGAGAGGGTTTTAGGTTTCACCAGTAGGCTTACCCTTCTCCGAAGCCTCCGATTCATAATTATTATTTCTTTTTTGGAGTAAAGTGTTGGATCGTACCATGTTGATATAGTTTAGATTAGGAGTAGCACTAGAAGCACCCCCATCTACATTCGAAACAGAAGTTGCATTTTGTCCTTGTGGAAATGGATCCTTGAGGATAGCTGACTATTGATTCTTCAACAACTTATAAGCTTGTTCCATAAGAGGGAATTGATAAGTGAGGTGGTCTCTCTGGCACAAATTACAGGGAAAATTGACCTTTTTCTTGTCTTTTTCCCCACCATCAGCATTGTTTGTGGGATTTTGCTTGTTTTTATTACCCTCACCCTTATTCCCTTTCTTCTTTTTCCCACCGAGCTGTTGATTTCCATTTTGACAAGACTATGAAAAAACATTTGCATTTTGTGGTGAGGGGGTTGCAGCCTTAGCTGCCTCTGCTACAGATTGCTTCATTGACAACTCATGGAGTTGCTTAACCTGTGATTCTACACTAGGAGAACTAACTGAACCAACCAATCCATCGAGATCGGGTTCAGACTTGGGTTTCTTAGTGTTATTTGTGGACCACGACGCCTTAGGTATGATTTCATACAAAATCCTAGACTGATCATATATCAAGTCTAACTTTTGGGCTCTCAGGATTTCCTCTTCTTCTATGGTCGACCCCGAAGTGGATACGTCCTTAGAGATATAAGGACGTAAATATTTTAAGAACCACTCTAATATAAAATCAGGAGGTATGGTGGATTTTATAAGCTTATTTTGTCTTCTCCACTCCTGAATGTGATCAAAAATATGTGTGGCCTTGTTGTGCTGAAAAGTTGACAACAAGTTTGTGTCGGCATCATACCAGACATGAAGCTAAAAGTGGTTAAGGAACACAGTCTCGAAATCCAGAAAAATATCATATGCCGCAGAGGGAATTTCTATGTACCATTTTACTGCCACATGAGTCAATGTTCTCTTAAAGAGTCTCAACCGAACAGAGTCATCGTTCAGTGAGTTCGAAGACCACCAAAGGTGGAAAGTGGTAATGTGCGCACTTGGATATTCACCAACTTTTCCTTCAAATATAGGAATGTCTGAGGGCAATGTAATAGGTACAGGTGGCCATTCTACACTATGTCGCACGAGGTCATGCATTAGGTTTGAAAAATATGACAAGTTTAATGTTGCCAAGAAAGGAAGCTTTAGCCTAACCAGTGTTTGATAATTGCTGGGTCCTGAAATGGCCCCTTTTTAACCACACCTATTATACCCTTTTTCCTTGTCCTACTTCATTCCTACACACCAAACAGATGTTTTCCCTCACATTGAGCCTTAAATATTTATAGGTATGACTAATTTTTGTTCATTATATTAATGCCTAAGATTGTTATGGTTAGAAATTTGTCTCTTGAATTATGCTAATACATCATGATTTTATAAAGCTATTTCAAGCTTTGAAGAACACGGGTGTAGCAGCCTGGGTGGTATGAAGAGAAGATGAGCTTTCAATACTAGTTGTTACCTACCAGTTCTAGCTCCACACACTGGATGTAAACAGAGGTCATCATTCCACACATAGATGCAACAGACTTAGCTATGACAGCGTGTCACTGTTTAAGGCATAGTTTCATCAGACATGGTATCTCCTATTTAATTGGTTCCATATATTCACTAACGGCTCGAGCAACAAGATTCCCTATATTCTCTACTTCCATTCAATTTCACTCACAGCTGTAACAGCTCATTGTAACAAGGTGGAATGAAGATCGTAGATCTTCATGGCTGCCCAATATTAGTAGGTGAAGGTTATGATTGTTCATGTATAAATATGGGGAGAAATTTTGAGCCAAGGGTTGGTTTATTATTGATCATACTATGTAATCTATTATAGTGAGTTGTACTTATAATTCACCATTTTAATATAAGGAGCAGGATTCTTCAATCTTCTGCATTTTATTTTGTGCTAGTCCAGGCATCTCTGTTCAAAGGCTGGGCCTGCCTTCCCACAAAGATCGCCAAGTTAATTAGATGTTTTGATTATTTTTTTGTGTGGTGTGGAAGTTACCGTAGATACATTATTTCCAGTAGATGCAACAATAATGGTTAATCATTGTGATTCCTTTGATAGTCAATGTTTGCATCCCTCTTAAGTTGTAGCAGTGTGGTGTGACAATCGACTGTGTATATTAGTTTCCATTATGCATGTGTGTCAATAGCTTTTACAGTCAAGCTCACCTACAGTTCCTTTCAATTACTTGTCTTTCTCGGGTTTGCTAATTCAGTCAAATTATAGTTTAGAGTTTGTTTGGTTCAATTACTATTGTTTCCAATTCTTAGATTAGTTGAATTAAACTGGTCATGATGAATTCACATATATTTTGATAATGTTAGGATTTAACTTCTTGCAATAGTAAGTCTAGTTATATATTCTTAGATTCGTTAATTGCTAGATTGATATTGTAGGAAGATAATTGCATTTTTTAATTCTTAGGTGGGTAATTAAGATTAGTTTATCCATGAGAGGAGTTTGACTGAGCAGATAGGTAGGACAATTAATATTTTATTCATTTAATCAGTTACTTAGTGTTTATGCACAGACAGTGTGAATTATCTTTGAAATAAAAAGACTTCCCTGGGTTGACAATTTATATTGAGCATTATGTATGTTAGTTGTAATTAAGTAGCATATAGGGTGACCAACAATAATAAGGAGTTTGGGATGTATAAGGACCTGCCCCTTGGCTCCCAAACGAAAAGGTGGGGTTTCTCCCAGCCTTCGGTTGTGATGTAATTGGACTACTCTGAAAAGGATTACACCTAAAATCCAGTGGATTACTAGTTTGTGGTCCATGATATGTGTTTTGAGCTGCTCCAAATGAAGATGAAGTTTGAAAAATAGGAGCAGGAATCCCCCCACTAAAAAGTGAGAAAGGAGAGCTCATGAAAGGGGTTGAAAGCTGAGTAGGTGTCTAAAAATTATGAAAAAAATCATTTTTGTTTCCAGATGACATTCCCACATATGTAGGTGAAGGACCTACATAAGTATTGGATGGAGGAATATGTCCCCCATTCCATGGAAAACCCTGGACGAACGAGAAGGATCCACTTGGACTAGTCTGAGCACTTTGCATACAAGAAGGAGAAGAGAAAGATGCAATGGGAATCCCAATGACCACCCCACTAGACATATCTACTACATTAGAGGGTGTTGAGGGTTGAACCACTTGAGCACTTGGTGAAATGGGTGTAGTAGATGCACTAGGTATTGGAGGACCTACCGGGGGAGGTGGGACTCCACCAGCCAAGATGGCTGAAGTTGGGGTAGAAATACCCTCTCCTGAGCTAGACATAACTCTTCTCAAAGGAAAACTGATAATATGTGAACTAAGAGGGAGGACCTAGACTATCATAGGATCATTCAGATTAGTTAGAGGTGTATTAAAATTTCTTTCAAACTCATCCTCCTGCACGTCTTCTACCTCTACTGTTGATGATGTTTCTTGCTGGTCAATCCTAAGTTTTGGTTCACCTAGAACTTCACTAATACCTACTGGTTCAAAAAAACCGTTAGTACCTAGTCTCCTTCTTTGAGGTGGTGGTGGAGGCTCCATTGTAAAAGATGGAGGAAGGTTTTGCAACCTTCTTGACCTATAAATAGGTTGGTCGTCCACAACTATAAATTTGAATAACACACCTAAAGGCCAACTAAACATAAATAAGCCAAACAACACTCACTAAAAGTGTCCTAAGTAGCACATACACACTAGATAGAATATACACCTTCCAAAGGAAATCCTAGGATGATTAGGGACCAGGTCCAACCAGTGAAGATCGAAGGATGGTTGCTTGGAATCTCATGCAGATGCTTCTAGGTGCAAGAGCTAGAATCACCCAACCTCCCTCCCAAATTGTCTATCAAGTTTACCTTCCAAGTATGTCCTAGATGTACTAGAAATAACCTTCCAATACCACCTTTGTAAGATCTAAGTGTCTGGAGACTGAGGCTACCAAATATACATCGAGATTCAGGTAGAAAAGTCGCAAGCCTGATCCTTATGCATGGGCAAGGTAGCTAAGTCTGAAATCCCATCAACACTGGAACCACATGGGTTCCAAGAGGTGGTATTGACAAGATCCCCAAATGCATAAAAATCCTGGTGAACGATCGAATAAGGAAGTGGAGGGTTATCTCCTCAACTGAGCTCTCATGCGGCCTCATGCTTAAATCCTGTGTGAGAGGAGATTTATGAATTGTATCTTGTAGAAGAGGATTTACCTAATGAAAGGCCACTACATTTGAAATCAAATTCTTTTGGACAATTTAAATTTCCTAGTCTAAAAACCTAGCCTAAGATAGTTGATGTATGAACCTATAAAAATAAAATTACTAATAAATTTTAATTAAACATTGTTTTTAATGGGTTGTATTAGTCAAAGGTAGTGGAATGAGACTAAATGGTGTTATAGACTCATCAAAGTGAAAGAAAATGATGTAAACAAATTTTCAAAGTGGATGCAACTAACAATGCAATTTTTTCTTTTATTTTTCTTTGTAAATGAAATCTAATGAAATTTTAAACAACATGAGAAACTATAGGACTTAAATTTTTTTATTTTATTTTTGAAAAAATAGTGAAAATAACAACTAATGCAACCTAATGCAAAAATGAAAAAATTGCTTTTTTTTCTTTCCTTCAAAAAGAAAAAACTCAAAAACTAGATGCAACCAAATGGAATTTGAGTGAATTGGAAATGTGATCATATAGATGTAAATGATAACAGTTAGACCCTATAGTAACACACTTCGACCAAACAATAAGAAATGACTCAAACCCTAGACTTGGTGGAACTATTGACTCACAAGGACTAATCGATCCAAAAGATGGAAATAATGACTGACTTAGACTTCTAGAAAAGAAGTACCAAGTATATTAGTGTCTTAAAGGACTGATCAATTACCCCAAAACACAATCACTCAAACCAAAATCCAAGCAGGAAGGACCCAACTCATTCACAAATGAAGAAGTCAAACCAAAATTAGTCAAAATACTTGACTAATCGATCAACCAGTGTAATGTACACACCTACAACTACAACATCCTGCTAAATAAGAACCTTAACAAGAATCTAAGGAATCATATAAACAAGGACAAGCAAAAACCTTATGGATCAACAGACACCTACAGAAAATTTGTGACTGTCATCAAGGCACGTCACGTACCATTCATGACTGATACCGAAGCAACTCGCAAATGAAACAAGCAATATACGAATATTACTGAAGCAACCCATGAATGTTGTCAAAAATTTTCAAAGATAAAAATGAATGACAGAAAGGTCCTGAACATAAAATACTGAAAATTAAAGGTAAAATCAGAACAAGTCACTCACAGGATCAAACAGAGCAAAAATTTATAAGGAAGCCAACAGAAAGGACCCACAACAGGTTGGACTCCCAAGCGGAGTCTCCAGTTATGTTGTTTAGGAGAATACAATCTTATAACCTAGGTTCTCTTGGGTTACCAACGTACTAAATAAACTTGCATACATTCATCCATTTCAGAATTTGAGAGAGAAATATGGAGAAAATTAGTTGTACCTTGCTTATGACAATCGATCCTGGATTTCTTCTTCAATCTGAATTTCTTCCACAACTTCTAGGGAATCTCCAACACGTACAAAGAGTAAGACCTTTCCTTCAATATATTATATATTATATAGATGATAAATGAAATAATATGTTTGCAATGAAATGAAAAGACAATTCAAAAATCATAATACATAAGAGTACAAAGACACAACATTGGAAGAAAGAATCTCTTTATTGATAAACAAGTGAGGTAGTATTACAACTAGTATCTAAAACAAGTTCTCCTCTACTAGCCAAGGACACTAAGTTTTTCTACTCCAAGATCTCTAAAGGAAATCCACTAGCATAACTTTGCTCTAGAATTGAATGATGTTTAGCCTCAAACCCTACCCTCTATTTATACATGAGGAAAGAGAGAGTTTATGAAGGTTGAGATGGTTGGGGAAGTTGGGATAGTTATGATTAAGATCCTAACTATCATCAACTAAACTTGTTTATATTTTTCAATTTTGGATTAAGGCATTCACGACTATTAATACTAGCAAGTCGCGCATGATACACGACTTTCATAAGGGAAACCCACGAATTCCAACCCTAATCATGTATACGTGGGTTGATATGTCAATACTCACAAATGATACACAAGTTGCAATGGAAATAGTCACAAATTCACTCTAATGACCTTATAAAAAATAGGTCAGGCTGGTAAGAGGATGATGCATCAAAGGTCATGCACATCTATAGTGTTTTGGCCACTTCTATCCATTTTGTTCTTTTGTGTACTGACACATTGAGTGTCAGTAATCAGACAGAGAAGTTCCATTGTACAGGATAACAATATTACCTCTTTTTCTATAGTTATACACAGAATCATGGGTATGTTGCAACCATGGTTCTACTGCAGATCCAAAACTTCTTCCTCCTCTAAAATAAGCTAGTAGTATTCTTCTTCATCACAAGACTCCTTGTCTATATATGGTACCAATTTATAGTCTCCCCTTTTGGTAGCACTCCAACTCTCTCTCCTTGTCACATTAATTCTTCTCTTGTTTGACTATAATCTCTTCCTGATAATCAAGTTCCCACACTCTTCGTTAGTCTCACTTACTTCTCCTTGGACCATCTTAGCTTATCCTGCGCATTCTCCCCATAACTTTTGTTGTTGTAATTATAACTTTGGAAGATATTATGATGGATATTATTATTGTATATTGTTGTACCCCCATTAGAGATTTGTTTCCCTCCTTTTAGGATGTCATTATTTTCTATGGTCAATTAGGTAAACCCTCTATTGTAAGTCGGGGTAGCAGCCCCCAAGTCAAATATAATAAAATGTATTTTTAGGTCCCTCTAGGAAACATTGACCTAGTTAGGGTAACAAGTCGTCCCAATCAAGTTGTAAGGTCAACCACTTGATAGGTATAAATAGAGAGGAACCCTCCCTCATTTATACACACACTCACTCACACAAGTTTGCATGAGGAGAGAGAGAAGATCAAGGATAAGAGAGAGAAAGAGAGTTGCAGAAGACTTCTTATACTTGGGGTTTTTCTATCTTGTGATATTGTCTTAGTGACGTAACTATTCTAAGGAAGATTGTGGGGTTTTATCGTTTATGGTTTCCCGAAGGAAAATATTTGTGTATTGTGTATTTTATCTATATTATGCATCTTCATATTCTTTTATTCTTTTAGATAAATATATTAATCAATTTGAATTAGATTAGAAAAACTAACATGGTATTAGAGCCTCTCGAAAAGAAGGCATGGTGCAACAGTGAAAACTAGGGATTCCTAGTTCAAGGTATTATCTCCATAGATCATCAAGAAAAGAGGGCTAGGCTAACTCTCCCTAGAAGGGAACATCATTTGGTGGAAGTAGAATCATATTTGAAGAATTTTCATTTTTTACCTAGGCATTGGTGCTGGGAGGAACTAGGGCATCAAGTTTCGGAGGATTCCCACCTCATATTTTAGAAAAGGACCTTACTGAGAAACTTGCTTCAAGGAGGCGCATCTTTCTATCTATATAGGATTCCAAAACTCCAAGTTTGGAAAATTAGGGTTTATTTAACTAAACCTTAGGTTAGCCAGCTCCAGAACCAGGTCAAACAACTCAAATCGGTAAGATCTATATCTCTGCTATTTCCATTTTAGGTCCTAATTTCAAAATGACTCATCATACTCAGCTTGAGGAAAATATTGGGGGAGATGACAAATTTCGAGCATGGAAGTACATGATCTCCTTGATCCTTAAAGAAAATGATTTCGATCAGTATATCAATAAGGAAGTTCCAAAACTAGAGGGAGATGAGGCTAAGGCTATCCAAAAAAAGAACATGGTTAAGTCCAAGAGAATCATTATATATTCTATTAAGTATCATCTCATCCCCCATGTGTCATCCTTGAAGACACCAAAGGAAGTGTTCGATGCTTTGAAAAATTTGTTAGAAGGAAAGAACATCAACCAAAAGATGACATCGAGGAATCAGATTAAGAATGCGAAGATACAAATCTCAGAGACCATGCAATCCTACTTCATAATGGTTTCTCAAATCAAGGAACAACTTGAAGCAGTTGAAGAGAATGTAGAAGAGGGCGATACTTTTATGACCATCTTGAATGGTCTCCCTAGATCATGGGATTCATTCATTCAAGGAATATGTGCCAGAAGAAGTTTGCTTGGATTCAACAGAATTTGGGAAGAATGTACACAAGAAGAAGCTCGGCTCATAACAAGAGAAGAGAGTATGGGAGCAACTGAAGATCAAGCTCTCACACTTCACACCAAAAGATATCACAAAAAGAAAGAGTATCACCATCAAAAAAAAAAGGAAGTATCATCATCACAAAAGAGATCCTTCCAACATTCAAAAGCTACACTTGTGATGAGAAGGGGCATTACTCCATAGATTGTCCCAGAAACAAAGGCTCCTTCAACAAGAAGAAAAATAAGAAGAGACACCATGATCCCACTGTTGAAGATGGTGAACCAACAATAAAGAGACTCAAAGCATAAATTGATTCTTCAAGTGATGAATAACATGTTCTTATCTTAGCACTCATGTACACTATCTCACATGGAAGAAATGATTGTATTGTAGATAATGGGTCATCCAAACATATGATGAGATACAAAGAAACATTTGTAAACCTATTTGAGCATGAGTCACTTCACAAGGTGAAATTTTGGGATGACTATCAATGCCCCATAAAAGGAAGTGGAGAAGCTTCCTACAGGTTAGACTCTTGGAAATCCTTGAAGATGAAAGATGTGTTTTATGTTCCAGGATTGAAGAAGACTATTCTCTTCATCTATGCACTCGATGAAAATCTAATAAGATTTTCATTTGTTAATGGACAAGTCCTAATGTGTCCAAAAGGAAATACAATGGATGATGAAACGGTGATTCGAGAGCAAGAGGGAGGATTGTACAAGTTAAAGGGAAAAACTGAACAAGCATTGGTTCATGACTCTATAGAATTAAATGAACTATGGAACAGAAGGCTTCCATATGTTCACTATAGAGCACTACCAATTGCAAGCAAAGCAGTTTTAGGACTTCCAGAAATGAAAACAAAGAATGAAGGAATTTTCAAGGGATGTGCACAAGGAAACAACGTAAAGAACGCATTTCCCAGTAGTGAGAGAAAAGAAAAAGGAATACTATACATAATTCACTCAGATTTCTGTGGGCCAATTTCATCCAACTCACTAAGAGTGTATGTATACTATGCTTCCTTTATAGATGATTTATCACATAAGACTTTGATATATTTCTTGAAAGGGAAAAAATGAAGTCTTCCACAAGTTCAAGGAATTCAAGGCCTTGGTCGAGACCCACACTGAAAAGAAGATCAAGACTCTACAGTCAGATAATAGCGAAGAGTTCACCTCAAAAGAATTTAAGGAACTCTACAGAGAATATAGGATTAAGAGGTAGTTGATTACTCAGTGCAATCCTCAATAGAATGGAATTTCAGAACAAAATAACATAACTATAATGGAATTAGCGAAGGAAATGCTACATAACAAGGATCTTTCGATGCACCTTTGGGAAGAACCGACAAGGATAGATGTGTATGTATAGAACTGTACTCCTCACTAAATACTTGACAATAAGACTCCTGTTGGATTTTCCCCTCCTCTTAGGACCCTAATCCAGGTTCACTCCCTTCTACTTAGTGCAACAAAGCCTAATATATTATCCCAACAGAGAAAATCCCGGTCGGGAACCCTTGTGATGTAGATGCAGTCTCACCTGAGATATCTTTCTATGGGTAACCTCTAGAACCGAGATTCTCTAGTTGGATGGGGCATTTATGGTACCTTGGTAATTTACCAAGGTGCTCAACCAAGCACATGGGTGTATTACTTATGATACTACAAGAATTTAGACCGTAAACCAACTTCTCTTGTGCAACTATTATAACAACATACCTAGTGCAGCCTAAATGCATTAAAAAAAAATCAGTGCGACTGATATACATATGTTCATTCATAAATAAATCTATAAGCATTCATTAAATGCTACATTTATACAGGAAACTCAAACACATTCAACATTCACGCATATACACAGAATCTAGCGTGGAAAAACATCTGAGAAAAACCACAAAGGTGCTCTTCATATGGCATGAGAAATATATAGAACTTTTGTCTACGCACTAAGCTGTAGACTCTATTCTAGATCTTCTTATTTATATTTATAGACTCTTTNTCTGTTCTTCTCTTCTTCTCTCTCCCTAATTGACTCTACTAACGATCTGCCCACATCTTGGATCGACTCAACTTCCCCTACACTTATGCACACTTAGCTGCAGATTCTTCAAATCAAAAGCACTTAGCAGACTCTAACAGACAACAAAGGTAGAGAAACTAATAGTGAAGAGCTAACAATAGAGAAGCTAACTTGCATACAACTTGGGTTCCTTCTTTTATAGACTCGTTATAGACTTTTTACCTATCGATTTCTCAGTCGACTTCCTATACTTATCCAATCGGTTGTCTTTCCTATTCTAGTAACACCTACCAGTAGGAATTAATGAAATGGATTGCAAAGATACTTTCATACGTGTGGCTTCCGCCGACTCTATCTGAAATCGTACCCAAGATATTTATGGCATGTCACTTCCTAATAGTTATTCCTTACTGTCATTTTCCATTTGTTATGCCACTTACACACCTTTTAGTACCGGTATTTCGTCGCATATTTCCTTGTCACATTCCTTCCTTCTTTCGTGGATCCCTCTTATTTCATGCATATTCCTTCCCACCATTTCCTCTTTTGCATCTCCTTCATCTTTTTCTTTCATGACATTTCCTTTATTGCATCTCCTTTCTCTTATTATTTATCTCTTCTCCATACTTAGGAATAATTCTATGTGAATTCTTCTTTCCTTTCCCTAGTCCCAACAGGCCCCCAACACTCACATGTGGCTCGTTTTGAGCCACTCAAAGCTAATCCTTCATTTATTTACTTGTGTCAACTTTACTGTGAAAATATTCCAATATTTTTTCCACTCTCTCTGCTTCTAGCTACACGTCTTCCTCTACCTTCTGCATTTTCTCCATAAGGTCGAAACTGACATGTTCCAGCATTACCTTCTCTATTGATGTAGTTGCTTCGTGCACCTTCTGATGTACATACTAAATGATTCATGTAACTCATTTCGCTTCAGCTTGTAGCTCTTCCACATTTTATGTGCGGTGTTGTAGGCATGTTGTACCTACATTCTGGATATGGAGATTTAGTCAACTCTTCTAATTCTTCATCTCCTTAGGATATCAAATGATATTATTCTTCTTCATTGCAATACCTTTCGTCCACATACGACACAAGCTCTTAATCTACTTCTTGTCTGGTTTTGTTGCAACTCTCTCTTCCCATTAGAGTCTTTCTTTTCTTTCCTGACCAAAATATTCTTCCACTTCTTAAAGAACCAAACTCTAGTTCAACTCCACTATCTCTAGGGAATATCTCAACTCAGTTTGTGTCATTTTTCACAGAGTTCTTATGTGACATACCCACCCTTTTTTTGACAGCTTCCAACTTATCACATTCGTTGAATTCTTTTTTCGCGTACAAGCATTTTTATCCATGTCTTTAAATAAAACAATTATCTACTACGTGGTCCTTGAAAAAATTTGCACTCCACATTACTATGTGAGGTTATTGTGTCAAAAACAAACTCAATAATGCATCCCTCCAAGATACTGTCTATCCAAATATCTACAGCCTTAGACACAAGGTTGCTCACTCTTTTCAGTCGCTCAATCAACTGAGGAATCCACTCCTTCAGTTCTCCTCCTTGGAAATTTATTTGTTGGTTTGCCAAATTAGACAACCACTCATGCAACACAATGGGAAACTCAAAAAATAAAATCTCGTGGAAATCCGTATAGAGGCATCATCCAAACCAATCTATTGGGTTCCACTGAGATCCTTTGCTTTCTTCTTATGTGATTTCTAACTCTTTGGAATCCACCCAATCTTGGATCTCAGGTTTCATTGCTTCCCATAACATATCCCTCACCAAAATTATTTGGTCCCAGCAACATAACCATTTTTTGGATTTTTTCCCTCCTCTTAGGATCCTAACCCAGTTTCAGTCCCTTCTACTTAGTGCAACAAATCCCAAGATATCAACCCAACAGAACAAATCCTAGTCGGCGACACCTGCGACGTAGATGCAGTCTCACCTGAGATATATTTCTATGGGTAACTTCTAGAACCAAGTTTTTGTAGTTGGGTAGGGGATTTCTGGTACCTCGGTCATTTACCAAGGTGCTCAACCAAGGCTGTGGGTGGATTACTTATGCTATTATGAGAATTTAGAACATAACCCAAGTTCTCTTGTGCAACTATTATAACAACAACCCTATTGAAACCTAAATGCATTCAACTTATAATAGTGCGACTAATAGAAATTTATTCATTCATAAGTAAATATATAAGCACTCATTCAATGCAACATTTATACAAGTAACTCAAACACATTCAACATTCATGCATATACACAAAATATAACGTGGAAACACATTCAAGAAAAACCATAAAGGCGCTCTTCATCTGGCATGAGAAATATATGGACCTTTTGTCTGTGGACTAAGTTGTAGACTCTATTCTATATCTTCTTCTTTATCTTTATAGAGTCTTTCTTCCTCTCATGCGCTCTGATCTTCTCTTCTAATCTCTCCCTACTCGACTCTACAAATGATCCGCATGGAACCTGGATCGACTCAACTTCTCCTACAATTCTGCATACTAAACTACAGAGTCTTCAACTCAAAATCACTTAGAAGACTGTAACATACAACAAATATAGAGTGACTAATAGTCTCACAGTGAAGAGCTGTCAGCAGAGAAGCTAACCTGCATACAGATTGGGTTCCTTCTTTTATAGAATCTTTTAGAAACTCATTATAGACTATTTACCTATTGCTTTCTCAGGTGACTTCCTATACTTATCCTAATGAATGTATTTCCTATTCTAGCAACACCTTCCAATAGGAACTAACGACCTGAATTACAAAGACACCTTGATATGTGTGGCTTCTGCCAGCTCTAGCCAAATTCATACCCACAATCTTTATGTCCTATCACTTTCCAATCATTATGCCTTACTGTCACTTTCTAGCCATTGTGCCACTTGCACAACTTCTGGTACTGGTATTTCGTCGTATCTTTCCTTGTCACATTCCTTCCTTATTTCCCGGCCCCCTCTTCTATCCTACATATTCATTCCTGTCACTGCCCCTTTTTAAGGTCCTTTCTCTTCTTATTTCCTATTGCTTCCTCTGTTGCATCTCCTTTCTCTTATTCTTTAGCTCTTCTCCATACTTAGGAATATTTATAAGAAAATTATTCTTTCCTTTCCATACTACCAACAACTCCTGAAGAGGATTTCTTAGGAGAGAAACCAAAATTCATCCATAAAAAAATATTTTGTTTCCTAGTGTACATACATATCCCAAAGCAAAAGAGGACCAAGCTCGATCCTTCAGGTAGGACAGGTATATTTGTAGGATACAATGACACTTCGAATTCCTACCAAATATATGTCATAGGATTTAAGAATATTGGCATCAATAGAGACATAACATTCGACAAAGATTCAACATACTCCAGATCCATAAAACTACCTATTGTAGAAGTTGAAGAACTTAAAGCAACAAGAGTCCAAGACAAAACACTAGAAGAAATCATTCCAAAAGAACATAAAGATCATGACATGACAGAACCACAAGATCCTATAGAGCCACTTCATGAGAATAACTCCCATAAGAGAAAAAAAACATGGGCATAGGAGCTACTACAATATGCAAAAATATATGGAGCTCCAAATGGATACATAAAGAAAGGAAGAAACCCAATCATACAATAGCTATGTGGCCCTGCTATGTGACATCATTGACAAAGAACCTTCCAACTACGAAGAAGTTCCATAAAATAAAGAATGGAAGGAGGACATGATCAAGGAGTACCAATCGATTATGAAGAATGATGTCTAGGAGATAGTTATGAGACTGGAAGGGGATTTTGTCGTGACTTTGAAGTGGATCTATAAGATCAAGCATGTTGCATATGGTAGCCTTGAAAAACACAAGGTAAGGTTCATGGCATGTGGCTTCTCCCAGAAAGAAGGCATAGACTACAAGGATACATTTGCACATGTAGTGAGATACACTTCCATCAGATCTATACTCACATTGGATACAGTAATGAAATGGAAGGTACACTAGATTGATTTCAAGACAACATACTTGAATGGTGTAGTCGAAGAGGAAGTGTACGTGGAGCATCCACTAGGATTTGATATACATGACCGAAAGATACGTGTGCAAATTGAAGAAAATGTTGTACGGATTAAAACAAGCACCCAAGACATGGTACAACAGGATTGACAACTTCTTGATGAGCTTAGTATTTATCAAGAGTAAAGAAGATTCCAACCTTTACTTCAAGGTTGAAGGCAGAAGACCATTGATGCTCTTGTTATATGTTGATGACCTATTTCTGACAAGAGAAGATGAACTCATCGTATATGCAAAGAGAAGGCTTTCCACTGAGTTTGAGATGAAATACCTAGGAATGATTCACTATTTATTAGGCATGGAAATGTGGTAGAGTACAAATGGAATATTCCTTAGTTAAGGAAAGTATGCAGTGGATATTCTGAAGAGATTCAGAATGATGGACTCTTAGGCGATAGCCACACCTATGGCATCAAACTTGAATCTATTGTGTGATGCTTCATTACAAATAGTTGATGCCATCATGTATCGTCAGATGATTGGTTCATTGATGTACATGATGAATACGAGACCATACATATCATTTTATATGAGCACCTTGAGCTAGTTCCTGACTGATTCGAGAGATGTTCACCTGATAGCTTCAAAGCATGTATTGAGGTACTTGAAGGGTATAGTTGATTATGGGTGTTATAGAGAAAACTTCCTATGGCTTGGGGTACCACAACAAATAGAGTAACCACATAAATCAATCCTTTCCAATATGCAAGAGAAACCAAATATCTAACACTAAAGGATCTCGATACATACCTTATTCCGGATCGTTGATGTAGATCCCCATTGAGATTTTCCACTCTCGCTTGTATAAGTAATTTGCTCTCTCAACATTCAACAAACAAGACAAGCATGCTATATATAATTGTGTTAGACCTACTCTAGCATATATAATCAATAACATATAAGAATTTAAAAGCATCCATGGATTCAATACTAATTTAAATACACATTATTGGACAGGAAAATATATTTCTATTAATATAAAACATAGATTACAATAGTGACAACCTTTGTTGGCACGTCTGCGAATCAAAGAAACTGAGTCCACCACCTGGGCCTCCACCACTTCAATCCTCCATCTCTCCATAGCAAGACCACAAGCAAAGGAAAGCTTTGGAAAAACACAACATGCTCCAAGGGACAAAGGGATGTAGACTCAAGTATAAGCTCTAGCAAATATGGACTATAGTTCTCTTGCTCTTCAATTCCCCTCTTTTAATGTATCCAAAGGGTTACTTATATAGTGCTTCAATGGGGTAATGGAAGGTCAAATCTGAGTGATCTCTAGGCATATGGAAGGCCAAGAGATAAGTGATTTCAATCCACATCAAGGAAAACTCCAAAACTATTTGGCCTTTTGCACACATCCTTATGTATGCGGGTTTAAGGGTCAAATCCACGTATATACATGAGAATGGGTTTAAAAGTCATGTATATCAAATAAGACATGTTTTTAGGGATGATCTTGGAAACATAAAAGGTACAAAAATGGTCCATGGGGTCCAAAGAGTCTGCAAAGGGACAGGGAAGGCCATAAAGGTGTGATCCACCATGGGTGGTAAAATCAGCTGTAACAGATGCCCCCTAATGTGTGAGGTCAAAGGGGTGATACGATGGCCGAAATACATTATAAGTCCATCCCATAAGTGGAGTGATGAAGAACTAGGTGGAAGAACTAGCCATCCAATAGTACAATACAATAATCACACTCTGCACATAACTGCAAGTAGATATAGCAGTCTCGGATACATAAGAGTACAATGGCCATGAATAGGCAAGATACAAAATATGACATGTGTGGTCATCACCACGTACAATATAGATAGATAAAAATCTCCATGATGAAGATATAAAAAGGATCATGATCTCCATGAAGGATGAAGAAATATAATGGATCACGATCTCCATAATGGCTGGAAACATCTGACATATACTGGAATCAAGTCATGAGAGCTGAAATATCATGAACACTAGCACGATCAAGGAGATAGAATATATGAAATGCCACCAATTTGGAAGGTCTTCTACACAATCCACTATGAGTACATGTCCTACTATGTGAATAGAGGTGTCGAGGTCGAACATAGTAGTCCATCGTCTGATTACCGGTCATTGATGTATACCGTTAACAGACGTGAGATCACCCACTGATAATGAAAATGGGAATCAAGGTACTAGAGTGAAAAATAACAATGGTGAATAAAGGTGTTGAGGTCAAACACTTGAAAGGATCCATCGATCAGGGGACATTGATGTATTCCCAAAAATGGTCGATGGCGAGAGAACCTGCCACTGCTGACTGCAAGTCTCAAGGAACTCAAAAATGACTCTAGATTCCTATCCCAGAATAAATGATCTGAAGTAAATGGGATGAAATCCCCTAGAAGGAGGGAATTGAAGCATCCCCCATCATCCAAAATGAGGTACTCAGTAAAGCTGTATAATGTGGAATAAATCGAACATAATGTGCATGAACCAGTATCAGTACCGGGAATGGCCGACATGCAAAGTCAAGATAACTAAGGAATGGCCGACTCAGGTTTCAACTTCCTTTAAACAAGAGCATAAAGGAGAATGGTGACTAAATGTAGGCAGTATGGACTCGATATACAAAACTAGGACATCTCTACGACATAGGAGGCATCGATAGAGGCTCCATAGAGAGTGGAAGCTTAACCAGTCGGTGGAGATAAACTCAGAGAAATGAGTACAGCTCCTAAAGTCAAACTATTAACCCAACCAATGGATGTGATATACAGTGCTCTCTTCGAAGGTGACACGACTCGACTACTGCCAAATATAACATCTTTTCTTGTCTGGCTTTTTGGTTTTTTGATTTTTTTGGAGTTTTTCAAATATTTTGAAAAGCTTGAAAAAGAATAAAAGTGCTTTAAAGTTACAGACTAGGAGGAGACGAGTGTCAATGTTCAAACAAACTAGTTCCAAGCAGTGGAACATACCTATGCTCAATGCAAGGACACATGTGTAGGATAATGACTCTTAGGGGAAAGTCTCCTCCTGGTAAAAATGGGGAATCAAGCTATAAAAGATTTATATAAAATGGCTCTGCATGGCTAGACATGAAACAAGCTCAGGCGATATGGTTGATTATCGAAGTCAAGGAAGCCGGCGTAAGGCTCAATAAGGCAGGAAAAAATCATGATAATGAAATTACAACTTGATATAAGGGAGTCTTGGGGGAAGAAGGCAAGAAAAAAGATTAAGAGGAGTATGAGGCTCTTGCGCAAAGAAATGGAGATACTATACAAAGGAATCCCGCACCCTAAAAGGAAAAAATGTTGGCATGGGCACCAAATGCAACAAAGGAGCTAACTAGGGCACCCATGTATTGTCAAGCTCTACCATTCACATCATGTCACTTCTAAAACAACAAGAAGGTTCTGTGACAAGATAGAATGGGTTCGTACCTAAGGTTATCATGAAACGATCATAAGGTCATGAAAAATGCAAATGGATGTGACATCTAACCTATATGCTAGTTTAGGCATAATACCTAAAATTGGCACGAACAGGTCAAAATAATGGTCGAAACGATGCTCAAAACAGTCTCCTACACCATCATATTAGTCCAAAATGGTCTAAAATAGTCAGAAACGGTCCAAAACTATAGAAAGGGGGTAAAAAATTTCAAAACTTTCAAAAAATTTCTATAAATAGTAAAAAAAAATAAATTACATATCATTTGAAATTTTTACCCATTTGAGCTCAGAACTTCAAACGCGAATTCCAAGAGCTTCGTCTGGGGAAATTCAACACCGCTTGTTCCAGGTAACTAGTCATGTCCTCTTCCATTTTCATGTCAATTTTTATCAATTTCCATGGTCAATTTTTTACTTTTAGGCCAATCTAGATTAGTCTTCTCAGCCCACATGAAAATCAGGGTCTTTTCCGTGTATAGGGCTGGTTATACGGGGGAAAATCGCCCAAACCTGCGTACATACACGATTGTTTTGCAAACAATCACGTATGTGGCTGTGCACATGGTTTTTTAGGTGAAATAATAACCAAAAATTATTTTTAATGTGCAGGATGGTCCCAGAATGGAGGGAGAGGGAACATGGAGACGTAGAAGAGGTTGTATGGGGTGATTTGATGCCACAACAAGCTCTTCGTGCATGTGGGATATACAATTTTTGGTTTCTTAGAAGCTTGAGGGCCAAACCAAGACTCCTGAAGATGCTAGTAGACTACTGGGATCTAGACTCAGAGTCTATCCATATCAACAGGATGTCCCTCACTATAGAGGTGGAGAACATATATTTCATTACATGATTGTCCCGACAGGGAGAGGTGGTGAACCTATGCTCTCGTAGGCTTGGAGGTGGCCTAACCATTGATGAGTACATTGTAGTATACTATTTTCTAAACATGGAAAAGGTTGGGAGTCAGATCTTGACAAACTCCATCTAGGTACTAGGCCTGAAGGAAATACTACTGGCACTCGGTAGGATAGCTGGGCTATCATCACTCCACCAGGCCTCGCAGCCATTGATATTCTATGCAGTGGAGTGCATGAGACCCACAATTTACAATTGGAGTACTACACTGTTGAGAAACATGAAGCAACAACTCAGTGACTGCAAGATGGGCATGGTACGAAACTTTAGTTTCGACAGTATACTGAGCATGTTCTTCTTTGAACGTGTTCTAGGGTTGAGCCCTATAGTTGACATTCCTCTTCACGGGGTTCGAGATCTGGCCCAACGATGTTGGGTAGATGCTATGTGCAGACTGGGCGGAGGTAGGGTGTCCAACCCCTACCCAGCTGATTTCTTTCCATGGTGGTGGCTACAGATTATTGCCATCGATGACTACCCTTATGCAGGGATAGATTTTTGGGGAGATCCCAACATGTCCCTACCACTAGGAGCAGCATATGGTGACATTGGTAACAATCCCAACCCTCTTTTTAAGTTTTTTGAATTATTAATTTTTTTTTTTGTGTTTTTTGATATATTTGACTCAAAATACATATTTTTGCATGATGACACATGATGACAAACTACCATATGTATGCAGATGTTGGACCATGACAACCTGACGACCTCCCTTGTCATAGATGGAGGGGAAGAGGAGATGATATCAAGGGTGTGGATGTGGAGTGAACACTCCAAAGCATCCATACAAACATCATATGATTGACACATAGAGTACCCATGGCACAAGTCGAGGACTTACCTGAGGCCATCCAGCGTCATGTGGTTGGAGTACCATGAGCATGGGTGCAGTTATTTCGACGACTAGCTAGAGCCGTGGTGTGCTACCATGATCAGAACCCCCCTCCTCCTCCACAGGCTTAGAGACCTGCGAGTGATTCATTTTTGTACTACTGTGTATTATATTTTGGTGGCTCAGAAGCCCCATTTTTGTATTATGACAATTATGTATTATGACGTCACATTTTGGATGTTTAATGAAAAAACTTTTATGATTATCGATTTTATTTATTTACATGTGTGTAAAAATGTATGTTTGTGATGTGCTTATGGTCTATGAAACAAATGCCAATATAACACATATTTAGCATATGATTCAGCAACTTGATTATAAATTCTTGAAACATGTATGTATGTTATGCTCTCAAATTTTCATTCTAGCAATCTCACACATAAGAATCTTCGTAATAATGTCAGATCCCTAACCTGATACAAGCCATTAAGTTGTGACACTACTAATTGTGAATCAAGACGTACCTCAAGAGAGAGAACACCATGTGAAATGGAATCCTGTAATAGCTCAATAATGACACTATACTCAGCAACATTGTTCGAAGAGGGCCGTAAACATACACCTCCTAAAGACAATACCTGACTCGTAGGAGTATAAATCACCCAAGCAACAGAGGCTGAGTGTTGAGTGTGGTGGCTAGCACCATCAGTGAATCCTATGTAAATGAAAGACTCCATTGACACCTACCATAAGAAACGAAAGCTAATCAACAAACCCGATCACCATAAGAAAACCTAACTATGCAAAAAAATGTACAATAATATACAATAATCAGCCCTGGCTGAAGATCATGCATAGTAATTTTTAAGATAGAGCCCATTTCTAGGCTCTGCCAAGGATGTCCCTTCATAATCTACCAGCTCATAGGCACCCTTCTCTAACACACATTTGACCACGTAAGGACCATGCCACATGGGATTAAAATTCCCTTCCCCCAAGGGTTATTTGTCTTGATCCCATAAAAGGACCAAATCTCCTTCACTAAACCTCCTTGAAAAGATAGAATTATCATACTGGACCTTAACGTGATGCTTATTCACCTGTAGAGCCACTAAAGCATCTCGACGCTGCTCATCAAGCTGCTCTAAGTGGACCAAACGTTCCTCCAATGCGAAAGTGTCTGGTAAAAGATCTATAGCTAATTTCAATGAAGGGATTTCGCATTCAACCAGCAAGATAGACTCCACTCCATGTATGAGCTGATATGTAGAAAAAACGGTGGTAGTATTATCCGCGGTCCTATATTCCCACAAAGGAGGATATAACATGATATGCCAATTTGTTTTGCTTTGTGAGATGGTTCATTGGAGAATGGACTTAAGTGATTTGTTCACTGCTTCAACCTGTCCATTTGTATGAGGGTAATAAGAAGAGGAGTGCCCCTGCTTATACCCTAGCTTCGAGGCCAACTCTTCCATCATTTGATTCTGAAAGTGCCTACCATGGTCAGTGACAAGCTCTTTCGGAATACCGAACCGAGTAATAATTTGGTTGAATACGAAATGTGCGGTCGTCTCACCATCAGATTTAATCATGGGAATAGCCTTTGCCCATTTCGTGAAATAATCAATGGCCACTATAATATGATGATTCCCCCCAGCTGAAGCTAGGTTGCAATCCATGAATTCAAGCCCCCGCTTGGTGAAGGGACTGGTGGTGATAATTGGATGTAATAGGGTAGGATGTGAGCACATATTGCATGCAAACACCTGGCAAGGGTGACACTTCTTGACTGCATTAACACAATCTTTAAAGATCAACGACCAAAAATATCCCGCTCTCAATATTTTCTGGGCTTCAGAAAGCTCAGATAACTGACCACCACATGCCCCTCCGTGGCAATCATTCATCACAACCTCAGCCTCCTCATGGGTTAAACAACAACGTAAAATGGAATCTACCCCATGGTGGTACAAAGTGTTATCCACTATAATGTAGTTCTTAGATATGTGACGTAATCGTCGTCGCTCATCCCGTGAAAGGTGAGTAGGGACCTTCAATGTTTGTATATATATGATAATATCCCCATACCATGGAGCCAAAGTTGAGATAAGGAAGATATGCTCATTGACAAATGTATCCTCATTAACTTCCTCCTCCTCCTCACTTGGGAAATCAGAAATGAGCTCCGCAAAAATTAACGATTTCTTTGATTTCGCCGAAACAAATTCAAGATTGAATTCTTGCAAAATAACAATCCATTTATTATACTTTCCCTTGATCATCCTTCTAGTGAGGAAAAACTGAAATGGATTGACATGAGCTACCACCAAGGTCTGACAAAGGAGAATGTAATGTCTCAATCTCTGAACCGCATGAATGGTAGCTAAAGCAAGCCTCTCCACATGGGAATAATGGATTTCTGCATCTATAAGGTTCTGGCTCAAATAGTATATGACATGCTCATGGAGCTCCTCATCCTCCTGAACCAAAACCATACCAATCGTCTCCATGGAAACGACCACATAAATAAAAAAGCCATGGCTATAGTCGGGTGGACTAAGCATGGGGGCCGATGCTAAGGCTCGCTTAAGACCATCAAAGGACTCCTGGGCTCACTCATCCCAGCAAAAGGTAGTGTCCTTCTTCAAAATATGCATAAAGCCTCTAGTCAAATTGGCAAAGTTAACCATGAATCTCCGTAACAAGTTTTCCATGCCTTGCAAGCATTGAAGATGTCTAATATTTCTCGGGAGAGATAATTGAAGTATTGCCTCAACCTTTAAGGGATCGACTCTTATACCCTCCTTGGAAACAATGAATCCTAGCAAGCGACCTGACTTCATGCAAAAGATGCACTTATGAGGATTTAACCTAACCTGGTAGTGGTGACACCTTTCGAATACTAGTCTCAAATGGTAGGAATGACACACTCTCAGCCGAGAATGAGCAGCTAGGTCATCCAAAAATACTTCAATAATCAATTTGAGATCGTGAAAAATCAAGGACATAGCCTGCTGAAATGTGGCTCCAGCGTTTTTAAGATCGAAAGGCATCTTCTGATATGCAAGCGTACTCTAAGGACAAATAAATGCAGTTTTGTGTTGATCCTCGGGTTTAATTTGAATCTAATTATATTCAAAAAATCCATCCATGAAGGAAAATACCTCACTTCCCACACACTCATCTAAAATCTGATCAGTAAATGGTGTGGGAAAATTATCCTGTAACAATGGGCTCAAGTGTGATGCAAATCAAAATATTAACATGCACGGTTATGCTGATTCATATTGGGAGTGAAATGCTAATGATAGGAAGAGAACTTCAAGATGTTGCTTCAGCTGGGATCTGGTATGATCTCCTAGTTTAGAAAGAAGCAGTCCTATGTGGCACTAAGTGCAACCGAAGCAAAATATGTTGTAGCTTGTTCGTCTAGTTGTGAGGTAGTATGGCTTCAAAAGCTACTTTATAATTTGTTTGATCCCGAGTTAGAGGTGACTTGTATATTTTGTGACAACCAGATTTACATTAAGTTGTCAGAGAATTTAGTGTTCCATGACAAGTCAAAGAACAGAGAGATCAAGTATTAATATTTCTAGGATATGGTGCAAAGAGGAGAAGTGACGCTCTAGTACGTGATGATAGACAAGTGGATAGATGATATATTGATGAAGACTCTAGACATAGTGAATTTTAAATACTTCAAAGAGATGCTTGGTGTTCTCTATATCTAGGTCCGTAGAAAGAGGGAGTGACAAGTTCTCGCATGGTCGAAGGCGCAGGTTGTCTTGGTGACATAATTAGTCTTGGATTCCTTCCATGCTAGAGATGACGAGAAGACCGAAAGAATAAAATTAAAGAGTAAGAGATCTCACATGGGAAGGTATACAGGTTGTCCCCGAATGTAATTAGTCCTAGTGTTATCATTCAGATTTTAACCTTGGTTGTGGGAGGATAATTTTGAGGTAACCACAAAACCAATATTTGGGAGGAAAGCTGGCTTCTTTCCTACTAGAGAGGGATCTCTCAATAAATAAACAGAAAGGCCATAAATATCTTCAAATAAACAATTATAAGGATTGTAATGGATGAAAAAAGTGGCTAACATTGGGCATGGAGTCAAAATCACAAGTTTTATATAAATGACAGTACTTTTTAAAACAATTTCTTTATAGAGGCAAGATAATTACTCTTTTATAGTCAGTTCCTTGATTATCTGGTGCTAAAGAAGAAAAATGAACAACCCATTAACATAGACCTCAAAAGATGGATCCAATATTAACTTTAGAGGAAAATTTTTGTGGATGCTTGAAATCAAAGAACCATAGCATAAACATATGAATTTTGATTCAATATAAACATATCCAAGCATGAAAGATAACAAAATGAATAAGATAACAAGAAATAGATTCACAATAAGGAAAGGAAGTACAAACTATAATACAAACAACAGAAGAATATTTGATAAAAGGCTTGCTTGGCTCAACAATTTTACTAACACAAAAACTCTGTTACAAAAAGGTCTCTCTTTGTCATGGGTTCCAACCCTGATTACATTACCAAATGTTATTTTATACATCAAAGCTCTTTGAGATGATACCTAACTGCCTATTTTCTAAAAAGAGGCATTTGTAACTACCTTAGTATATCTATCCACTAACCTTAACAAACTATTCGTATCTTATAGGACACAAATCTAATATACATACCATTGAGCTAATTTAAAAGGATGTAATTAATCTGGAAAAGGATTCCAAGTATCTCGAGTTGTTTATTATGCCCTTCTAGTTGTGGTCTTGAAATCCTGAAAAATGCTCCAAAAAAATTGCTTTAGATGCTCTGCTATCATTTTGGTTGTTAATTTTAATCCATTGAGCTGATTTTGTGCCATGAATAGAGATATGATTGCTACATCTATCCTGACCTTATGACTTATCGCATGTTGAAGCTAATGGAATTAAAATTGTTTTCCTAAAATATGGCAAGGAATATCGATCTTTTATCCTCTAAATTCTTTGTTGCTCTGAAAAATTAATGCTATGACACCTGCGCTCAAGGATTGATGATTCACTGCCCTAATTTGGCACAAAACATGCTTAAATTTTAACTTTGGAAAAACATCAGCAAACTGTTCTAAAAACTTTTCCACATTTTGGTTTTATGAATTTCATAAATGAAATATGAAATTCCAAAACAAATTTTGAAACCATCCACCGTTTTAAAAGCCATGCCTTGTTTTGTTTCTTTATTTTTTCATTTTGAATATAATTTTTTATGGATCTCATAAAATGAAATTCAAAAACAATTTCCCAAAATAAATGAAAAATCATAAATAATTTTCATTTCTATGTGAAAACCATCCACTGCTTCGAATAACATGTCTTGTTATGGATTTGGAATAGTGCATTCGGAAGGGATAAATATTTATAGGATAAGTTTTAAACACCATATCTTGTTTTTCCCTGATATTGAACTTTGAATTTAATTTTTTATGAATTTTATAAAATGAAATTCAAAAACAATTTCCCCAAGTAAATGAAAATTCATAGAAAATTTTCATTTCCCTTGTGAAAACCATCCACTGCTTCGAATGACATGTCTCATTATGGATTTAGAACAAGTGCATTTGGGAGGATGAAGTTTTAAAGCATAAGTTTTAAACATTATCCAAATTTAGCTGGCATAATATTTTATAAAATACATTTTATTCCGCTGAGCTAAAGAGTGGGTTGAGAAAACGTTTTAGCTCCCAACGGAATAAACATGGGAGTGACACATAGTAAAAAGTAAAAACCATGGTAAAATTATGCTACCACTTCAAATAATAACCCTTCGATCTACTTGAGTGAGCAGAATAAATGGTGGCTGCCCATCCAAAATTTTGGTTTTTCCAAGTATTGAGATTCGTGCCATAACCATATCACTTTGGAATTATATATTAATATAAATATATTAAATAATTATATTAATCATAAACATTTTTTATATTTTCAATAAATACTTGGGTAATTTTAAGGTTCACTATCATTTTGTCTCTTGGCCAAATCTAGGATCTCTACCAATTCACTAATTTTCTCAGCTAAATATAGAAAATTTCTCCATTATCTCTTGGTCATAGCCTTAGGTCGCATTATAAACCTTCATCCTTTGATTTACCACTTTTTCCTTTTATAATATTCCATAAGGATATTTCATGATCACAAGAGTTGGTTTCTTCCTACCGCCTTTCACCTAGTGGAATGCTCCTCCACCCAACATGTGGAAGGCGGTAAAAATTCTGCTGAGCCACAATTGATATGCTTCATGTGCATGTTGTTGGAGTGGAACCCTCCTCCATCATCAATATATTTAACCTTTAATTACCTATCATTTACTACATCCAACCTTTAGTCTTCCTCAATGGTCCTTTCTCCAACCCTTTACCATCTTATACTTCAAGCAACTTCCTCTGACAGATTCTTTGTTTGTCGTCAATCTCATCAATTATCAAATACACACTGTCAATTATTTTATAAGGTTTTTTAGGGAATTTTATCAACTATTTCCATTTACTTTTAACATGGCCCATGGTCATATAGAAAGTTTTCCCTCCTTTTTAGCACCTTACTTGTTAACTGTTGGTCACATTAAAAAATAGAATTTGAACTACACCATATCTCCTTTGCTTAAACCTCTTCCAATCTATTCAGAAAAAAACCTGTGCTAAAAAATGGCTCGAATTGGGTATGTTATCCTCCCTATGAAGTAGCAAAGAACCTATAGACCAAGTTCCTGACCCATTGAACTGTTCCAAAACCTTAATCTGTAATCTATTCAAAACACTGAAAAATTTGCAACCTTACTAAATCCCAAACTGCAAACTAAAAGTTGTACTGAAAATCAACTCCTAAAACTAAACCAAAACTATTGCATGCTTTGTATAAGCTATAAATTTAAAATAAAACCAAACTATTCACTACTAAAATCAAACTGAAACTACAAACCAAACTGAAAAGGATGCTTGATATTCAAGCTGATTCCACACACTCCTACTCTACCATGTTGAAACAACTGTAAGATCATGTGATAACAAATATCCAATGCAACCAATCAATCAAATGGCCACTTTATTGAAGCTCACATTTAGCATCTCCATACATAAATAAAAATTTAGGATATTATAACTCAACATACAACAAAAGATCATACCCACAGTCCATGAGTTGTGCAAAGTTTTGCATCTCTAATGATTGTAACATACTTGCATAAGGGTATTTAATACCATGAAGAATCACTTATTTTTTATTAGTTTCTACGGTTCTTAGTTTCTGTATCTTGTTGACAGTGAAGTCACCTAGTGAATGATGTACAACCTTCTTGTGTCTGAACTTTGTCCACCTTCAGAAATCAGATCTAGTATTTGTCATTCTTTCCTAGGGAAAATTGAACTTTCGATCCCTGACAACTACACCAAGATTTTATCACTCGGATTTTACACTTGGTTGTGGGAGGATAATTATGAGGTAACCACAAAACCAATTTTAGGAGGAAAACTAGCTTCTTTCCTACCACAGAGGGATCTCTCAATAAATAAAAACAAAGGCCAGAAATATCTTCAAAGAAACAATTTTAAGGATTGTAATGGCTTAAAAAAAGTGGCTAACATTGGGTGTAGAGTCAAAATCACAAGCCATATATCAATGACAGTGCTTTTCAAAACAATTTATTCACAGAGGCGAGATAATTACTCTTTCATATCCAGTTCGTTTATTGTCTGGTGGTAAAGAAGAAAAATGAACAATCCATTACATGGGCATAAAAATATGAATCCAATATTAACTTTAGAGGAAAGAGTTTGTGGATGTTTGAAATCAAAGAACTGGAGCATAAACATATGAATTCCAATTTAGTATACACTTATCCAAGCATGAAAGATAACAAAATGAATAATATAACAAGAAATACATTCACAATAAGGAAAGGAAGTACATACTATAATAAAAACAACACAAGAATATATGATAAAAATCTTGCTTGTATCTTCAATTTTATTAATTTAAAAACTCTGTTACAAAAATGTATCTCTTTCTCATGGGTTCCAACCTTGATTACATTACAAAATGTTCTTTTATGCATCAAAGCTCCTTGAGATGATACCTAATTGTCTATTTTCTAAAAATAGGCATTTGTAATTTCCCTATTACATCTCTCCACTAATATTAACAAACTATTCCGATGTTCTAGGACACAAATCTAATCTACATACAAAAAATAGAATTAAGTTGCAATAAATCTTGAAAAGGTACCAAGTATCTAGAGTTGTTGATTGTGCCCTAGTAGTTATGATCTTGAAGTCCTGAAAATTCTCCAAAAAATTATTTAGATGCTCTGCTATCATTCTAGATGCTATTTGTAAGACATCAAGCTGATTTTGTACCATGAATAGAGATATGATTGCTACATATCTCCTAACCTTATGACTCATCCCATGTTGGAGCTACAAGAATTAAAATTGTTTGCTTAAAATATGGAAAGGAATCTTGATCTTTTATCCTCTAAATGATTTCCTACTTTGAAAACCGAACGCTCTGACACCTGCGCTCAATGATTGATGATTCATTTCCCTAATTTGACGCAAAACATGCTTAAATTACAACTTTAGAAAAACCTCATCAAAATTTTCTAAAAATCTTTCCACATTTTGGTTTTATCAATTTCATAAATGAAATTCCAAAACAAATTCTAAAACCATCCACCGTTTTAGAAATCCATTCCTTGTTTTGTTTCTTTATTTTTACCTTTCGAATTTAATTGCTTATGGATCTCATAAAATGAAATCCAAAAACAATTTCCCAAAATAAATGAAATTCATAAACAATTCTCATTTCTATGTGAAAACCACCCACTGGTTTTGAATACCATATCTTGTTTTCCCCTTATATCGAACTTTGAATTCAGATGTTTATGAATTTCATAAAAATAAATTCAAAAACAATTTCCCCAAATAAAGGAAAATTCGTATACAATTTTCATTTCCCTTGTGAAAACCATATGTTGGTTTGAATACCATGTCTCATTTTGGATTTGGAACAAGTGCATGCGTGTGGAATGAAATTTTATAGCATAAGGTTTAAACATTAGGAAAATTTAGCAGACATAAGATTTTATAAAATAAAATTTATTGTGCTTAGCTAAAGAGTGGTTTGAAAAAATGGTCTAGATCCCATCGGAATAAACATGGGAATGACAGGTAGTAAAAAAGTAAAACAAAATGGTAAAATTCCGCTACCACTTCAAACAATCACCCTTCGAGAGTGAGCGGAATAAATGGTGGTTGCCCATCCAAACTTTTGATTTTTCTAAGTATTGAGATTCATGCCAAAACCATTTCACTTTGGAATTAAATATTAATATAAATATATAAAATATTTATATTAATAATAAACCTTTTTGTATTTTCAATATAGACTTGGGTAATTTTGGAGGTTTCGTTATCATTTTGTCTGTTGGCCAAATTTAGGAGCTCTACCAGTTCACTAATTTTCTCATCTAAATAAAGAAAATTTCTCTGTTAGCTCTTGGTCATACCCTTAGGACAAATTATAAAGCTTGATCCTTTTATTTACCCCTTTTCCTTTTATAGTATTCCATAAGGTGGTATCGGGATCACGAGAGGCGGTTTCTCCCTCCCGCCTTTCACGCAACAAAATGATCCTCCACTCAACATGTGGAAGGCAATGAAAATTCCGCCGGGACACGATTGATCTACTTCCCGTGCATGTTTCTAGAGCAGAACCCTTCTCCACCGTCGATATATTTAAATTTTAATTACCTATCGCTGATCACATCCGACCTTTAATCTTCCTCAACGGTCCTTTCTCCAACCCTTTACCATATTTTCCATCAAGTAACTTTCTTCGACAAATTCCTTGTTTGCCGTCAATCTCGTCAACTCTCAAATCCAAACCGTTGATTATTTTATAAGGTGTTTTAAGGAGTTTATCAATTATTTCCATTTTCTTTTAACACGGCCCGTGTTCATATGGAAAATTTTCCCTCCTTTTTAGCACCTTACTTGTTAACCCTTGGTCATATTAAAAAAATAGAATTTGAACTATACCATATCTCCTTCCCTTAAACCTCTTCCAATCCATTCTAAACAAAATATGTGCTAACACCTGGCGTAGTACGCAGGTTTTCCAGGGATGTAATCAGTCTTGTCAGGTCATCTTTAGATGTAATAAGTATTGGCGTGGTACATAGTTTTTCATTAGATGTAATGAGTCCTAGAATTTTGTCTTTGGATGTAATCAACCCTGTTATGGTACACAGGTTTTCCTTAAATGGAATGAGTCTTTGAGGTTGTCCTTGGATGTAATGTGTCATGGCGTGGTATGAAGGTTGTCCTTGGATTTAATTAGTCCTTATGTGGTCCCATGTTGGAGATGATGAGAGGCCACAAGGCACTTGGTGTGCGCTTGGGAAGTTCTAGCATAGTGGTATACATAGGTTGTCTTAGTGATGTAAATAGGTCCCTGTGTGCTCCTATGTTTGTAGAACGTAGGATGACCATGGTGAGACATAATGCACTTTGTGTGCTTCAAGGAGATTCTCGCATAGAGATATACATGGTTTGTCTTGGTAACGTAGTGAGTCTTGGTGTTATCCTATGTTGGTAGAACATAGGTGGTCAGTTATATGCATATGGGTTGTGCTCTGTGTACTATGACGAGACACGACCAGATGATACAAACAAGATGATGGTAACAGGCGCAAGTGTTTGTAGTGGCAATGTAATGAATGGTCATGGGTTGTACCTACGCGATGGATTGCTCATGGATATGATGATACCTAGATGAGGAATAGGCCTACACCCAACCTTAAACAAGGTTGGCTCTGTAGAAACTTCCTATGACAGATAAATAGACAGATGTAACTATTTAATGATTGACAAGATGAGAACTATGGTAGCAATGACGATGATGATTCATCTATGATGACGTGACCCGATGTATTGATGACTTTGGTGAGAGAATACATTCCAAGTTAAGAGGAGGTGTTGTTGTAATTGGAAATTCAGAAGATATTCTGATGTATATTATTATTATATATTATTGCACCCCCATTGGAGATGTGTTTCCCTCCTCTTAGGATGTCATTATTGTCTATGGTCATTGAGGTAATCCCTCTATTGTAAGTCGGGGCAGCGGTTCCCAAGTCAAATATAAAAAAATGTTTTTTTAGGGCCCTCTAGGAGAAGTCAACTTAATTAGGGTAACAAGCCGGCTTAATCAAGTTGTAAGGTCAGTCACTTGGAAAGTATAAATAGGGAGGCACCATCCCTCATTTATGCACACACCAACTCACACAAGTTTGCATGAGGAGAGAGAGAAGATTAAGGAGGAGAGAGAGAGAGTTGTATAAGACTTCTTATACTTTGGTTTTTATATCTTGTGATATTGTCTTAGTGACAAAACTATTCTAAGGAAGGTTGCAGGGTTTTCACCTTTATGGTTTCTTCGAGGAAAATATTTGTGTCTTGTGTATATACTCTATCTTATGCATCTTGTTGTGCTTGTTATTATTTTAGATAAATATCCTAATTAATGTGAATTATAATAAAAAAAACTAACACCTTCCTCCATTAAATACCCATGCCCTCTGTGTACAATCTCTTTACTCATCGAATTTCATTCTCAAGAACCATTTTTCACACAGTATCTTAATCCACAACTTCAAATATTTCAAGTACCTACCTCATGGACCTTTGAATAATTCTTTCTCTGCTTTGCTATATGATTTGATAATATCGACAACAAACTCAGTGAAATATACCTATAGTCTAGTATCACCCAATAGTTGACAACCTATAATATCTTGTTATTCACACACTTTAGTTGTTGGATCAACTGAGGGGTCCATCTCTTAGGTTTACCCCCTTGGAAATTCATCTTTGGGAGTGTTAACCTTGATAACCATTCATTCAACAAAATAAAAAAATTAATGAATTTTTTTTCATGGATATTAGAATAGGCATACCTTCCCAATCATTGTCCTGGAGTTAGTCACATATATTTACTTTCTTCTTGAGAAAAATCCTTTGACTTTTGATCTAGCCATGCCTTGATATTAGGATCTGATGGGTTCCACATAAACATATCCCATTAATAATGATCCCTGTCTCAGCAACTTAACCATTTGTTGGCACAATCTTAACATAACCCAGGGTCACACAACATCATACCAAAAAAACCCAAGATATTGTACTGAAATGGATTTATCCCTTTCAAAAACACTTGTAGGGAAGATGAGGTCTCACTCGAGGTACCTATGGGGGATACAGGAACTAGGTTTCCAAATTAATGAAGGGGAGATCCATCATAAATTACATACGGAACTTTGAAATACGAAGCTCAACAAATCCTCAACTACAACATATATTCTCAAATTCACCTACAACATTCCAGTAAATTGCCAACAACATAAATATTCATTCATTTATCATTTCATCCATTCATACATTCATAGTTATCCATTGATGCATTATTGACAAAATAACAATTCAACAGACATGAATCATGCACAATAGACTGTAACAATAAAATAATATTAAAATGTTACAATAAAATAAAAATGAATATTAATATTAATTTATTATTAATTAAAAGACTATCTAAGTCAATAGTCATTCCCTTTTACAAAAAGGTGCATGATGGGCTTATATAAAGAAAAACCTATGTAACTATAAATCACTTATCTATTATTCATACGATTATCCATTTATGGAGTCTATCCTATTTACGTTGGATTTTTCATTAAGAAAAAATATTTTATTGTTCCAGTGGTATCTCGTATCATCTTATTTCATCAAGTGTCGTAGAGGATCGAAAGATGACATTTCAAGCAAAATCAAACATGACTGTCAATGAATCTTTGAAGATAAAGCTTCCCTTAAGGAGAAGGCAATGTAACAATAAAATAATAAATTAATATTAATATTAGTTTATTATTAATTAAAAGACTATCTAAGTCAATAGACATGCCCTTTTACAAAAAGGTGCATGATGGGCTTATATAAAGCCCAAACCCATGTAACTGTAAATCACTTATCTATTACTCATATATTTATCCATTTATGGATTTTCTATCCTATTTATGTTGGATTATTCAGTAAGAAACAATATTTTACTGTTCCATAGACACTAGGAATTTAACATGGAAACCCGAGATGGGAAACACAACTCAAACACTTAAGCTTGTGCACATGACCTGCACAAATTACCCCAAACTCAATTACAACAGATTTTCACACACATCCATATCGATCTTCATACCTGCGACTCTAACTCATCTTAGACATCGACAAAACAATACATACTTTCTTCAACAAAATAAAAAATGTATATTTTCTTCTCAAAAATTGTCTAACCACAAATATCCCAACCCGTTACATATTTATAGGCTCTATTGGTTGTTTTACAACCCACTCCCACTACCCAATCCCATAAATGTAAGTGGGCAAAAATACTAACCGTCTAAACAACCTTTAGGTTGGACTTCGTCAAAATAGTTGTTTTTCCTTTATTCTCAGTTGAAACTTCGGAGCTAACCACTTTTCTTGACCTCTTCGTTGCAAATCCATTCACACATCGAACAATTTCTCAAAACTGGTTCCCAAAATATCCTGAAGTTTACCTAGGGACAACAATTAGGTTGATTTAGAGAGGTCCAAAACCTCTAATGGTAGATGAAACTTTGCCTATGGTGGAATTATACTTGTTTTCAAAAAAAAATATTGGATTTTAATTTCAAATTTGACTAAAAATAAGGGTGGCTTGAGTTCTCCTTATCTTGTGCCATGGTTTTCATGGCATTATTCCAAGGAAAAAAATTGATACAAAAGTTGAACCTCCTTTCTTGTCTTCTTGAAGGTATTATTATAATAATGGGATACCCATTACTTAATTGGAATTAAGCCATATCTCCCTAGTCCAAGTGGATCTAGAACAAATAAAATACAGAATACAATCTACTTTCCTAGATCAAACAGAAATGTAAAGAAAGAGATAGATCACTTACCTATTAATCGTAAATCCTCTTCTCTCTGTTGATCAAGTTCCAGAATATTCATATCTACAGCTACAAAACCCTGTAAAGCATGTGGAAACAAGCAAACAGTATATGTGTATCCAAACATATAATTGATCTAAGCTAACAGTTAAGGAAGAAAGCTATAAACATAATTAACAACAACAATGTTTAAGGAAAAGAGATCTATATTAATGTAACAAGGAGATACATAGAATTACATGGGGAAGAAAATTACAATCTAGCCTTAACGCTGCAATCTTCCATCCAAAAATCCAAGCCAAAGCCTCCAAATCAAGATAGTAAGCCACCTAGAAATTCCACCAGCATAAGAGTACCATAGACCTTCCTCCCTTCCAAATGGAGAGAGGGTTGAATTTATAAGGATAAAGGGATAGAATAGGTTGAGTATTAGGAGGAGGGATCAAAGGGATATTCCCTATAGGTTAGGAAACTAAATGCCACCTCACCTATATAATAGGAATAGAGTTCCACCTCACCTACCTTCAAAAAGGGTCTCAAATCTTTGTTTTTTTCCTTCAAAACACCACCAGCACTCTTAGCAAGAAGGGAAAAAGTGTTGTCAGTGCTCCTAGTAGTGGGAGACAGAGCACCAGTCAGTGAAACACCTAGCATGAAGGAGAAAAGCACTGTCAGTGCACCTAGAATGAAGGATAACGGTGCCAACCCTCCTAGAGAGGGAAGAAAGGAAGGAAAAAACCTCAAGCTCAGTCAACTTTACCAGAGAGAAACTTGGGGATTAGGCAAAGGGTTGACACATGGATCAAGAGTGCAATATTTTGGTGCAACAGAATGCCCCCCAAAGCATGAAGTTAGAGGAATGCGATAGGTGAATTCTTTGTAATATGAAAAAATCTAAGGCAAGGATGTTGGCTGGAAGCTGCTGCAGTACCACTAGCTCAAATCTCATATGACTCATAACATGGCTGCCGACCAATACAATGCAGATCCGTGGTAGTAGAGACTGACTAAACACAATCATGGCTACTAGACACAAGCGTAGATCCATGATGAGATTATAACATAGCCACGACCAGTACAAAGGTGGATCCATGTAATATGACTAAAAAAAACTCCATCACAACCTAGGTGAAGATATCTGACAACCTAGGGTCTTCAAGCCGAACCCAAAACTATACGAATATAACCATGTGGTTACAATGTCTTGACATCGAACATGGTAGAAACCACTTGATTACCAGTCAATGATGTAAACTATTAACAAGTGTAAGGGAAATCACCATTGATGTCAATTCTTCCCAAGGTATCTCAGTACATACCATCAAATGTGAATAAAGGACTTGGAGTCGAACACTCGATGAGATCTTTCAATCAAGAGTCAATGATGTAAAGTCAGGTTGAAAGCGAGGTAACCTACCATTAAGGCATGCAAGCCCAAGGTACTTGACTTGGTTTCTAAGTCCAACCCCCAGATAAGGAGTTGAACTTAACAAGAATAGACTTGTTGAAGGAGGGCCATGATGAATCCCTCATAATCGACACGAAACACGATCAAAGATGATTTGGAGTAAACCTGACAACAGAGTGATGTATGAAACTGACTCAGGGATGACCAACATGATACACGGTAAACTAACTGCAACAGTGAAAATATGACCAAACTTCTCTTGAACATGGGCATGGCATGACTTGGCAGTATTGACACAAGAATGATACCAATCCCCCAATGCAACTGATGGTGAGAGTATTCTTAGACAACTCAAAAGAGTAAGAAGACTCTAGGAATTAGCAGGACTCAATGAAAAATGAATTACCCAAGTACTGAAATGCATATACAAATGAGTGCCATGTTCAAGAGTGACTATGTACTTCCATAACAAAATACAAACTCTTTCCTTAATTTCCCCATCATGATTGATGAGTACCTCTTTTCTTTTTAATGAGTTGGAAAAGGGTAACAAACACTCGATGTAGCTCATCCTTCGGATGAGTCCAGTATCATATGTTTTATGAACTTGAGAAAGGATGGGTTCATTACCAGAAAAGGGTCCTTCATCTTTTAATTTTACGAGTCCGAAGAAATAAAAATCATTTTTCGTTTCATGTTTAGAGAGTCTGAAATGACTAAGAAGACTCCAAAAGGTCCTTTTTCTTAAATAAGGCTAACTAGTCTGAAAAAAGAGATAACCTACCACTGATTAGTCAACCGTTCTGATTCTTTTACAAGCATGAACGTAACAAGCTCACTTGGCAATATTTTTGTGTTTTTAAGGAGACTGGAAAGAGTTTAAATATAACTCCAGAATGGGTTCTTTTTTCATAATCCAATTTTAATGAGTCTAAAAAATAGTAAAACTATTCTTGATACCTCTTCACTGAGTTTTTAACGAGCACACTAAAGGCATAAAAGGCACTCGGAACATTTTTCATGTTTGAACTAGAGCACGAAAAAGCGATAAAGTAAGATCAAACCAGTTTTCATGTTTTAACCAGAGCACGAAAAATGAAAAGTAAGCTCAACACCATCTTATTGTTTTTAACGAGCTCGAAGATCAGTTGAAATAATGCTCAGGGTATCTGCTTCATTTTTTAACAAGCTTGGAACAGAATAAGAACTATTCTCAAAACATGGTTTCATTTTTATGCAAGATTGAAACCAAAAGGTAAACTATTCTTGAGGAAACCTACTTCATTTTTTAATGAGCTTGAAATAGAAAATGAACTATGCTCAAACGGTGGTTTCATGGTTTAACGAGCTCGAAACTAAAACAAAGTATGCTCAAAATGATCTCCATTGATGGGTTATTTCCCAACATGATGTCCAGTGGTTGGTACTTTCCCCCAGTATAATTGTCAAGTAGCTAAACACTAATGAAGAGATAGCGTACATGCCCCCCAAGCTTCATTTCATCTTCTTTACAAGTGGATGAAATGAATGCTCAAATATTAAGTCTTAACACAATGGAAGGATCTGTTTCATTTTTTAACGAGCATGACAAGAAAAAGGAACTCTACTCAAGGTCAGTTTTATTTTTTAACTAGCTTGAAACTAAGAATAAACACTACTCAAGGGAGATCTGTTTCATTTTTACACAAGATTGAAACAGAAAATAACTATGCTTGAGGGAACCTGTTTCATTTTTACACAAGCTTGAAATAGAAAGTAACTACGGTTGAGGACATCTGTTTCATTTTTTAATGAGCTTGACACAGAAAGGGAACTATGCTCACTATGTATGTTTCATTTTTTAACGAGCTTGATATAGGATAAGAACTATGCTCATAGGTGCATGTTTCATTTTTTAACGAGCTTGAAACAGGATAAGAACTATGCTCACATGCATCTATTTCATTTTTTTAACAAGCTTGACAGAGAATGGGAACTATGCTCACAGGAATCTATTTCATTTTTTAATGAGCTTGACAAAGAATGGGAACTATGTTCACAAACATTTCTAAGCCAACATGATGTCCAGAGGTTGGTGGATTTCCCCCTTACACAAGAAGCTAGTGACTTAACTCCAGTATGATATCAAGAGGCTAGATCCATGTCCCCCTTTTTACCTATTATGGGAAGAAGTTAGCTCGAAGGGGAAAGAGCCACAAGAACATGTGGGAAATTCAGGGAAGTATGATGACTAGGAGTCACATGATAATCAGTTTTAACAAAGGAAATATGATCAATGGTCAAAATATTCCCATCACAGGGAAAATACATCACTCGAAAGAGTGTGGAAACTACAACTTCCATGGCATAAACATAATCACGCCCAAGGAGCAGATTAAAATCTAAAGGACCTTAGACTACCATACCTTAGGCTGGATCCAATACCTGTTTTACATGCTTGACATGCTCTTCCCAACTTAGACTGCAAATCAAAATATAATCTAAGTAGACTATGAAAAACTAATCAATGAAGGGCCTAAACACATCATTCTTCACCCTCATAAATATTGCGGGTGCATTACAAATCCCAAAGGGAATTACCATCCATTCATACAATTCCTATTTAGTTTTGAAAGCATCCTTCCAAATATTATTGTCATGAATACATATTTGATGATAGCCACTTCATAAGTCTAAATTAGTGAAAAAGATTGCATTCTTAAGCTGATATAAAAGATCATAAATTCAAGGAAGAGGATACCTATTATTTATTGTGTTTTGTTCAGTTCCCTGTAATCAACACACATACGCCACGTGCCATATTTATTTGGCACCAAAACAATTGGTGAACCACAGAGAGAGGAACTTGTTCGAATGTCCCCTCTCTCAAGAAATTATTGAACATGTTTCTTTATTTATGCATTATCAATAATGGAATATGTACATACAAATATTAGGAAGAGGTGCATCCCACTGTAAATGAATTTCATGTTGAATTCTCTTTTAGGAGGTAACCCTTTCATCTCTTGAAACAAAATACCATAATCAGATACCACTTTAATCAAGTGCTTTTTAAATTTTCAATCGCAACCTTTAAAAGATTCATCTTATTCAACATCTTTGCTTTTACTATCAAAAGAACCAAGTTCTTACTTGCATTTACAAAACTCTTCATTTGATTTGCAAAAACTAAAGAAAGATTAGTTTTCATGCGATCTGCATGAACAATATATGCAATACCATCTTTAGTGAGATGATACATGTTATATTTCCTATAAAAGATATCCTTCCTCTCATACATATATTGACTATCTATTAGTGGAGTATTCTACAACTGAAGTGATATCCTACTCTCGTACATCTATGGGGTGGGTGAATCCCAATCAATAGAAAACAAATAAATTATCACAATAATCCTAAGATCTTAAAACTTCTTTCATCGAGTTTGAGAAGGGGAGGAAGAGAGGAGAATACCTCTTGTGGCATTGAATTTCGATGGAGTTACTTGATGGTTGTCCTTCCATATCCTTGAATATCCTTCACACATTCAAATCTCACCACAAAATCCTTCCTAATATCCTACCAAACTGTCTTTAAGAAATATAGGTTAGATCTAATTTCCTACCAATTCTACATCAACATAAAACTTGAAGGGAAAAATTGAACAAGAATTGGGAAGAAAACGGAATTGATTCATAATAGATGAACATGGAGAAATACTTACAACCATTGAAGGTTCCATCTTTATCCATAGCCTATACCTACTCCTCTGCCATCCATGCCTTTGATGGCCAAAAACCTTTGTAGTAGAAAAGTTATTTCTAGCCCCCAATTTCTCCAGCATGCCTTTACTCTCAAATTTGTCTCCCCCAATTCACCTCAGATGCCTTCCTTACATAGTATTGGGGTTTGTACACCCAATAAATTAACCATGAATGTGGGATTAATATTTTTTAATATTTTTGTTGTTTTCTTCAAAAAAACCCCACTTTACCTAGTTTTTTAGGCATCAAACTTGATTTTCAGTATTTCCATGACAATTAATACACATCTTAAGATCTTTTTCCACTGTATGAGTTATAGGAATTGGATTTTGGCCCTTAAGTAGTCATGGACTTGACATATTTAGAGCCACCTTTATATTCAAACATTCATTCCCTTGTAGAAGTAGTGGTCAAATGAGAGATTGAAACTCTCAATTGTTCCAAGATTTTGATCTTCGTGCTGTGGGTGAAATAGAAATATGTTTTCAGACCAACACTCTCAAGGGTGTTAATTTTATTATTAATGGATTCCCCCTAATGTGTGAGGCCCAAAGCTATGTTGAGGGAAGAAATACATTAATAGTTATTTTATTCTGATACTCTTCACACTGATACTCTTTAATGGAAAAGGTAGGATGGTAAAGAAGTAGGATCTTGAGCATAGAAGTTGAAAATCACCTGCAATTCAAACAAGGAAATAACCCAAATATGCAATATCTTATTAAGAAGGGTATACCCATGCTCAACAGTAGAGAAGCATGGAGACGAATGATACACAGTGGATCCATGTCAAAAAGAAAAAAAATGTATACAACCAATTTTTGATGAGTGCAAAATATCCAGGTCTTCGTGGTGCTTTGACATGGTGGTCTAATCTTGCGCAACTCAGGCGGGGCATCAATGAGTGATACAACTATTTTTCCCAAGGTATTCAAAAAAACCAACGATAATGTGATTTTATATCATGCGAATAACTAAGCTAATGTCAAGCATAATTGAACACCATATGATTACCGACCATTGATGTCTACCATTAACAGATGCGAGGAGGCCCACTGATAATGGTGATGGAATCCGAGGTACTTGCATACAAACTAACAAATGCGAATATATTTTTTGATGTCAAACACTTGTAGAATCAAACAATCAGGGGCCATTGATATATACCCACTGTCACTTGCGAGGAAACCTACAACTAATGACTATAATATCTAAGGTACTCACTAGGGTTCCTAGATCCATTTCCTAGATGATGATTTGGCATCGATATGAATAGATCTATTATAAGGAGGACATTAGTGCATCCCACATCAACTGACACGAAATGAATATCAATAGGATGATATAATTTGGTAGAGCTGCAAGATCCAACATTGTATACTGACACAAGGAAGGCCGACATGATTGGTCAGGAGTATTTGAGGAATGGCCGACACTGGTTTGACTTCCCTTAAATACATAACATGATGTAGAGTGACAGTTGACAACATAAGACTTGAGTAACCCACCATTGCGAAATTCACCAATTCCAAATGAATTGATGAAAGCTTCATAGATGACAGGAAGGATAACCTATCTATGGAGATATGTTCAAATTACTGGTACAACTTCCTAAGGCAGGGATATGTGTTGTGTTTAAGGGTGACAAGTACTGACCGTTGTGATTTTCTCCATGATGAATTATGAATAGATTCAGTAATCTTCATTTTTTTTTTATGTTTTTTAATTTTTAGTGTTTTTCATATATTAGCTCGAAAAATAATAAGAATTCTATCGTACATAGGAGGGAACAAGTGATGCAAGGGCGTGCACATATGCTACAAGAGCACGGGTCAAGACAAGGCATGGTTATGTACTACAAACATGGGTCGATCTAGTTGTGAACACTCTTTTAGATGTTCCTTCTATAGGTAAGCTATTCGAAGTAGGATTATGTGTCGAAGGACTATGAAATAGAACCAATTAACTATGAATTTTTATCCAATATGGGATCATGTCCAAGTATGACAAAGTAACTATGGTTTTAGTTCAGACTGATTCTTGTGAAAAATACCAAAATCATGAATCGTGGTCTATTGTTCACATCATAGTTTGAACATGTAAATAGTGGTCTATCGTGGTTTATGGATAAAATAGTTTAAACATGTAAATTCCTCCAAAATCTTGTAAAAGTAATCATAACCCAAACGTTTAGGCAACCCATAGGCTTCAATATATGCATTTAATATCTAAAATAACAAAGATAAGTAGAATACTCATTTTTTACCATTCTTGTAGGAATCACCTCTTTCGAGGATAGATTTTAAAAGCAATGAACCATGTAGTCGGTAATATGTCGGTTGTAGGTGAGTCTTCATGATGGATCAACAATTCAAAAGTGTTTTTTGAATTTTCCATATATTCAAAATTTTATGAAATTTTTTGGATATTTTATTTTTAAGAAAAGTACAAAAAGAGAGAAAGTGTTTATACTACTACTTCTTGTGTGTGCAAAGATATTGCAAAAATGTCTTAAACTTAAACTCACTTTTTGGGTTATGATGTGATCAATTTTACTTTATACAAATGAATGTTACTTCAACTTTTACTTAATCTTTGAAATATTTGCTCAATTATGGTGCCATGTTTTCAATATAAATGCTTTCTTTATCGGAATGATGTATGACAAAGATACAAATCAAGTATGTAGTTATCTAAGGAATCAACTAGACTATTTGAACTTATAGGAATGTGAATATACTCAATGAATTCAAAATGATGTTCTAGAAGATGAACTCATAGAAAATTTCTAAAAAGTATAGGATCTAGAACCTGATACTGACCATTTAACTGAGATACAACAAGTTGTGAGTCCAGTTTAACAGTAATTCATTGGATGTCAAGGGTGTCATCCTCGACTAGAACACCAATGGTTGCACTATAATATGCAACATTATTAGTCGCGGGTCCAAGGAAAGATCCTCCCTAAGTCAGAACTTGATTTCCATATGTGAATATTACCCATGCAACAGAAGCAATGTTTTAAGAGCCACGACTGGCACCATCCGCATATCCCAAATAAGTTAAAGTTTCCAATGACATTTTCTAAGTAGAGATACCAAGAAAGATAAGTATGTGCATGAAATAACTATTGTACACAAGTTTTTTACATAAAATACAACATAATACAAAAAAAATGTTGCAAGGCCTCATTACCAAAGCAAAGTATTTCTTCAAATAGAGACCATTTCTGATCTCCGACAAGGGTTCCGCATCATAATTAACTAACTCATATGCACCTATTTTTAACATTGCTTTGAAAACAAGTGGGCTAAACCATTTAGGTACAAATTTTCCTTTTCCTATTTTATCATTGTCTTGGTCATAAACCAAACCAAAAATTCCTTTTAAAAAGACTCGACGGACACTTTTCCATATTGCCATTTGACTCTTTTCTTGTGTGCTTCTATGTTTAATGAGGCCTCCCTTCCAGTTTCATCAAGAGAATGAATATGGCAGAGCATTTATTCTTCTATAGAGGTGTTAGGTAAGAGTTCAATATCTAGTTTTAATGACAGGATCACATAGTCTATCAGTAAAACAAATTCATCTCCATAAACTAAATGGAAAGGAGTGAAACCAGTCGTTGTTTTAGCTGAGGTACGGTAAGACCAGAGAGCAGAGAACAACATCATATTCCAGTTAGTTTTGTTCCTATTAACCATTCATTGCAACATGGTATTCAAAACCTTTTTGATCGATTCTACTTAACCATTTCATTGGGGATAGTATGGTGAGGAAAACTCTTGTCATAATCCTAACCTTGTCATAAGTTCATCCAAGAAGGAATTCCTTAAATGGATACCATTGTCTTTGATGGTATCTTTGGGTACACCAAACCTATTTATCACATGATTGAATAAGAAATATTCTACAGTTTTTGCCATGTTATCGAATGTAGGCATTTCCTCATCCCACTTTGTAAAGTATTCAATTGGCACTATGATGTAGTGGTGTCCATTAGATAAAGGTGGGTTGATTGTCATATAATTAATGGCCCATTTGAAAATGGACCCACAAATACTACAAGGTGTAAAAGAGCGATATATGTGCGCATTTTTATCATATAGAATTGGAAAGGATGACACTATTTAACTCCATGAATGTAATCTTTAAATATTGTGGGCCAAAATTACCCTACACGCAATATCTTATGGGTAGTTTCTCACCTAGAAATATGACTGCCACATGCTCTTGCATGGAAATCATTCAATACCTTCTCATATTCTTCATGGACTAAACAAAGTCTTAGAATTAAGTCTATTCCTCTGCGGTATAAAGTATCCACAATAATGAGGTATCTTCATGCTTGGTATCAGATATGACGTCGTTCAATACTAGAAAATTGAGCATCAATCCTTTGGTTTTGGATATATACAATCAATGTTCCATAACAAGGATCAATAGTGCCTATGAGAAATAAATGTTCATTTTCCCAAGACTCTTATTTTATTATTTCCTCTCTATCGCTGGGTAACTCAGACACTAGTTCAACAATTGCTACTAACTTCTTGGCTTTAGCGTTTACGAATTCGAGCTCAAATTATTGCAAAATTACTATCCATTTCGAATACTTTTCCCTGATGATTCGACGAGAAAAAATGTGTCTCATGGGGTTCATTTCAGCCACTATAGTCATTTTTCTTGGAATTATATAATGCCTAAGTATTTGGACAGCATGAATTGCTGTTAAGGTTAGCTTCTCTACCTGGGAATATTTGAATTCAGGGACAACAAGTCCCTTACTAAGATAATATATGACATGTTCTTGATATGAATCATCCTCTTGGACCAAAACCATCCCTAAAGTGGATTTAGTTGCTGCTAAATATGACAAAAAAACATGAGCATAGTTTGGGGGACTAAGCATCGGGGTTGACATGAGAGCTTGTTTCACTGCATCAAAAGAGAATATACGCATGAAACCTTTATAAATTTCAGCATAATCAACAACAAATCTTCAAACAAATGTTGCTTTTCCTTGTAGGATTTGAAGCTGTCTAATTGTTTTCGAGGAGGTAAACTATTTCCTCAACCTTAAGGGGATCTACCCATATCCCATCCTTGGATAAAATGAAACCAAGTAATATCCTAGAATCCATGCAAAATATGCATTTATGTGGATTCAATTTAATATTATACTAACGATATCGGAGGAAAACGACACATAAATGTGCACAACGTTTAGCTCTTCTCCTAGATTTGGTTGTCAATTCATCGAGATAAACCTCGACGATTTTCTTAATATCATGGAAAGCATATCACATGGCTCTTTGAAAATTATCCCTGGAGTTTTTAATTCCAAAAGGAATTTTCCAATATATAAAAGTGCCTCATGGACAGATGAAAGTTTTTTTTATGTTGGTCTTCATTCTTAAATTGAATTTGGTTGTAACCAAAGAATCTATGCATAAATAAAAATATTTCGTTACCGACACATTCGTCTATAATATGATCAATGAAGGGTGTGGGATAATTATCTTTGGGACAAGCCAAATTTAAATCCCTAAAGCCAGTACAAACTCGGATTGTTCCTTGTTTTTTATTGACCGGAATGAGATTGGACACCCATTCAGTGAAAGGTATAAGGTAAATAAGCCAACCTTCAACAATTTTTCTAGTTATACTTTTATGGCAATGGATTTATTAGGATTTATGTTTTTATATCATGTTCGATAATACTAGGATTGATTCCCAACATTTCTTCATATGACCAAGTGAAAAAATCATGAAACTCTTTGAATAGAGCAGTATATTGTGTGATTCCATCCGGAGAACAATTGGCACCTATATTGATATTATCAACGATTCCAAGTTTAATAGATATTGATAGGAATGGTTTTTGAAATGTTTTCCAAATTTCCTTTTGAAAGAACGTTGTGTGTTTGGACAGGGAATTAGTACCTTTCTATATCATCATCATGGTAGAAAATTTCAGGTTTGACCTCTAATGAATCCGGTTTAGAAAGAAATGATGATCGATGATGCATGTCCTCCCATGGTTGTTCTCAGATATTGATGACTTCCATGATAGCTTGATTGGATGAAAAGGTTTGATATAACAGGTCATGAGTGTTGGGAGTATTGATAGCCTATACAGGTGATGTGTACGAATCATATTCCTCCTTTGGAATAAGAGTTTGATCAAAGTCTGCTGAAGCATTTTGAATAGCTTGATATGATATTTCTATAGAATACAAAGGTGTACTACTCTCATTTTCATCAATTTTTTCTGAATATATTTCCTTTCCTTCACTTGTTTGAACTTGGATTTCCTCTACCATAGTTCCATTTGATGAAGCGGAACCCATTATTATAGTGGATTTGGTAAAAATGGTTAATGGAAATTTAACTTCTAATGTAATGGTGAAAACTAGAGTATTTTGAGGGATAGATGTTGGTGGTGGGATTGTGATGGTTCCTGTTAAGTTAGTAATTTTTCCTCCATTTTTGGTTTATTTTCTCCAGTTTGGTTTGTTTTTCAATCTACCTCAGTTAAATTTTTGGTTTTAATTTTCAGTTTTGGTCTCCTTAGAAGTTTTATTGCTGATTGAATAGGTTTTCAACGCAATCTTTTTAGATTTTATTTGATTTTTGATGGTCTTTTTATGTTTTAAAAGGGGTAAAGAAGGTTTTATATTCAAAGGTTGAGTCATTAATGTGTTGTGAGAGGAGCTATACTTATTTCTTAACCTTAGCAATTCTCTAAACCTCCAACAATTTGACAAAAAGTTGCAAAACCGCGCAAATTTGACTTAGTAATTATTCTTGTAGCGCTGGTGGAAATTTTAACAAAGACTGCGCTACAAAAATATCGCGCCTTTCTGTTTTTCTGATTTTAACGCAGATTTTCATCATGGGTTTCGTCTGGAAGTGACTGATCATATTTTGCAAGGTGTTTAACACGTGTGAATGCAGTTTAGACACGAATCCTAGCAGTTATCAGTCACGCAGCCAAAGCAAATTCATCATTGCTAAAAACGTGGAATTAGTTGAGAAGATCATCAAATCTCGGCTTAAACTGTCAAATGTTTCGTTCCACATGCATTTTTATAGGAAGGCGAGTTCGTGGAGGAGAATCAAAACGCTAAAAAACTGGATTATGTTCCTGTGAAGGAAGACAACATTGGCAACGCTAGCAGAAAGTTAGGGCTTCTTAATTCTTTCATTTGCGGTTGAGGTGATGACCTGGAGACACTTGTGCACCTGAGGAGAGACCGTTTCCACTTTAAGACGAAGCCTTAAGCCACGAAATTTAAAAATTGGTAGGTACCTTGCTATAAAACCCTTATAGCTCAAAACTTGGGTTTTTCTTGCTGCTTGGTGATTTGAAGAAATTGGCTGTTAAAGATGATAGAATGGGACATAAGATAAATCTTCCACCACTGAAGTAGTCACCAGGAGCTGTGATAAAGGATTTGAAGGAACAGAGCAGTAAAGAGGCTTTGAATTTAAAGCTTTTAGCTTGTAAAATTGTAGTGACTATTTGAAGGCAGATAGTTTATAATTTGTTCTCCCATATATTCGAAACTCTGGTGATGATGCATGGTGATTGTAAGGAACTGATTGAATGGAGTTTTGTCTCTGACCTAATGGAAATATAAACCAGACATTACAGAAGACAGCATTCAGAAAATTCATAGATTTACTGGTTGTGCTCATTTTTCACACAGAGGCTGTTTTGTTGATTTATTCGAGTGGTTTGAAGACTGTGGAATTGTCATGATATGTGAAATTATCTGCTGGGAGAATCATGCTCGAATGACTGCAGGACATGTAGGCTGTATGTACAGGATTTGGTGACAGTTTGTGGCTAAGATAAATATTTTGCAAACATTGGTGTATTTGTTCCTTCTTTTCATTCTGACAGTCCAACTTGATTCGATGAGCCTATGGGTGATGTTGTGTTTGAAAATATGAAGCAGTGGAAGATTTAGGGTTTGAGGTGAAGTTGTCTTGATGCTTTTTGGATGCAGGGATTCAAGTGAAACATTAATATAAAATATCCATATTCATTGACTGTTTTCCATCGCATTTGAAACACTCTGGACATTGCAGTGCCATTTTGAAGGTTTCAAACCAGTTGGTCATAAAGATGGAGTTAATGTTTGAAGACACATCCTACTGTTTTTCCTAAACCCTAAAACTAGGAATTGGATTGGCTTATGTACTCAAACAGTTTGATATTCTGCCTGATGGTGCAGTTTGGAAAATCAAGCAGAGACTATTGTGAATATGACAGTTTTCACGTATGTTTGATCTGATTTCACAGTGTGTCTATCCAGAAACCAAATTCTATGTTTCAGACAGAGGAAAATTGACATTACAGGCATGTACAAGGTTACATAGTAGATTGAAAAGGAGTCCAGATAACAGCAGACCAGTTTTAAAACATTTCTGAAACCTCAAGTCAGACTGTTTCTATCTGCTGAAAGGAGAATATGGGAAAAAGTGGAAAGGTCAACAGGGCTGAGCCCA